>UELV01094246.1:0-28854 GCA_900490015.1 Megastigmus stigmatizans | reverse complement strand
TGTGTGTGTGTGTGTGTGTGTGTATACATATAACGTGGCAAAGTGACGCGTACGGATCAGCATGTATCTGGGCCAGACCAATAATGAAAGTATGAATATTCAAGAGCACGGAAGCGCGAACTTCGTCGACGGGCTGAAATAAGCGAGTCGAACTCCACTGAGAGTGGGTATGTACGTGTATACGTGTGTGTGTGTGAAAGAAAGAGAGAGGGAGACATAGACAGAAGAGACTATAAGAGAGTACAGGGTCGGTACAATATGTGCAGGCTTGGTGAGAGAGAGAGTGATGTGAGGAGAGAGAGAAAGAGAGAGAGGGAGAGAGAGAGAGAGAGAGAGAGAGAGAGAGAATGGGCACTGGTAAGGAAAGCTAGAGCGATTGGATCGTTACCGGGACATTAATTACGATGTACTGCGGCTAGAATAGACACCTACCCTCCCTCTATCCCTCTCTCTCTTATATCGTCTCTCTTGGTTATACATCTGTGTCTACATAAACCAGGAAGTAAAGAGGGAGCGTATAGGACAGTGGAAAGCGGGAGAGCGGGAGACTGCGCGTATTATTAAAGTGCACGCGTTCCTCCACCCCCCCCCTCCACCCATTGTTTAATGCGGCAATTATTGAAAATCAATGTTGCCCCCCCCCCTGCGCATATGTGTGAAGTTTAGCTGTGGGTGGGTGCGCAGTTGGTGGGTAGCCAGCGAGCAAGTAGGATATGTTTACATGTACGCGCGTTCCGCGGCAGCGATATTCATGTAATACAACGAGCAATTACGATGTAGAAACCGATAATACTCGAGCGCCGCGCTCGATAATTTCTTTGTTCTTTCTTTCCATTTCTCTCTCTCTCTCTCTCTCTCTCTCTCTCTCTCTCTCTCTCTCTCTCTTCCGCCTGCTCCTCTCTACAGTTCCCTACAGTTGTACCACTCGTCCTCCTCTCACCCTTATACCATCCGAGTTTCATTATTATGTACGGCACCTGGCAATTGTGAGAGCGCAGAATGCACAAGTTTGGATTCAGCGAAGTGAGAGCGAGAGATCACTCGAGATTCCAGGAACAATATTGCCACTCGTAACGGATAGAAGGAATGTTTACCGATTGCTACTTCGATGGCGTGACGATTGCTTATTACTGCTATACTGCCACATAATTCCAGGAAGAGAGATTCATCAGTTCGCTTCGCAGAGCTGAAATTAATGATTCAGAGATATCTCTCTCTCTCTCTCTCTCTCTCTCTCTCATACTCTACCTTTCTATATCTTGCCTGTAACTTGAAGAGTCAAGAGTTGGCTGGGTGAGAGAGCATCAGAATGAATTCAGTCTCCATTGTGAACGAAATTTTAATCGTTGGGCGATGACCTCATAATCGACAAGCATAAATGCTATGGAATTAATCAATTTCTTCTCTAAACATTTTCTCGTGAACTTTCTCATTCTAAATTCTTCATCGCACTGTTCAGAATAACTCAGAATCATTTCAAAGATTTTGACAATTATACAAATCAGGAATTTACTATATGGATTTTCTTTAAATTAATATTCATGAACGTGTTTCTTGGAATAAAATAAATATATAAATTATTTATCAAATTTTGAAAAAGCCATTGTACAAGGGAAATTTTGAATGGTTAAACATTTTTCAAATTATAAAAAGTGTCGCAAAGCGAGGTTCAATTGTTTCTATCAAAAAAATCACTACTATGAATTTCACTACTAAGAAAAATTTAATAAATTATTTTACTTAAACTCACTTGCGGAATATTTAAATCCTATTTAATGACATACTTTATATCGGCTCAATTTCAGGCTTGTACCATCAGTTCCGTTTCAGTTATGCAATAAAATAATGTGCTATTATAGGTTCCGAGTTTTTTTTTATCCTTTAAACCTGCGAAATTGCCATCCCAATATGTAAAACGGTAATACGAGGAAATATTTAATAGCGCGGAAAATGCTGGGTATTTTTCATTAGATCTTCGTTAAACTCGCCTTCCCCTCCCCCTCCCCTTTCCCCAACCCACGTTAACCATCATAAAATGGAAGAGAGGAACTGCGTTCCCACATCTTGCTCTACCTCTGATGCGTCTCTCCTTTGAAGCCACTTATTTTAATTAAGATGTCATATAAAGTGATGCACGTAGCGGGAAATGATGTATGCACCATTAATTTTGCCCAAAGCTATGTATAAAATTTACAAAATGCAGCTACTTGCATAGTGATTTGTCTATTTGGCTAAATCCTGTTATCGATAAAAAGATCTTACTTACGAATATCGTATACATCGTTTAATTCTATCCTTAAGAACCAATTTCATAACGGAACGAAAATGGATAGTAGATTTTTCGAACATCCGAATAATCGTGACATTCTATTAATGCTAAATCACGAGGCATCGGAGAAGAAAAGGAAAAAAGGAATTAATAATTTTTACGTTTCAAAGAATAAGGGATTACGTAAGGAAAGAAATGAAATTATTCGGATAGAATCTCATCAGCGACTTTTTTTTCGCTGAAAAAATTGTCATTTTTTGTAATTAAGTCTGCTCGTCACGGGCTACTATGCAATTCTTCACAAAGGAATATCCATGATGTTAATTTCGAGGTAATTTGGGCTTGGCATGCGCACAAAAAATATTTGTTATTGTGCTAATTTTTTTAGAATAGGAAAGAATATAAAGTGAGCTTCCATATTACATTAAAAATAATTTCGTAATTTAGATATGCACCAACGTTATAAGAGAAACACTTTCCAAATATACAATCATATTGTATAATTATATAATGCATAATATGTTGCGAAAATCTATGATTGAACGTTCAAGTAGCAAATGAACAAAACTTCATGCACAAATTGAAGCATTACATTAATTGTCCTTGTATACCAATCGTCAGCCAATCATTATTGAAATTCACAATCAACAAATGTAGTTCTACAAGTATATATTCCGAGTATAGATCGTTGCAGTTATTCATCGATCTGGTATTTTCCATTTACTAAATTTACTTGATATTTGATTAAGAGATAATTTTCAAAATTCTTTATTCAATTTCATATTTATATCCAGAATATTAACAAATACATACTGTTGTAAATCATTCACAATATTATACCAGTCGTAACAGCTGTGCATTACATGCTATAATAAAACCCGCAGGCTAACCACGAATATTGTTATTTATTTTATTATCAATATATTCCTCGAGCTATGAGAAACGCATCACCAAACTGTGAAATAACGGTATTCAAACAATAGTTATATTTAGATACTGTGCAGACATACAGTAGATGATTTTGGAAAACACATCAATATCACCTGAAAATTGCCGATAGTCTCTACAATACATAGCCTAATTCAATTGGGCACTAAAAGCTCAAGTGTAGGGGCAATATTCTTTTATTTTAAATAAAAAAAAATATTTTTAAAAAGCAAGACTTATTACTACCTAGGCTCTATTACTACATGGAAGTCGAAACAGATAAATATAGAGAGACACTGATTTTCAATCTAACTTTTTTTAACTTTCACTTCTATTAAAAGACTTTTATTTTTTTAATTAAGCGTTTTTTATAAAATACACGTCGGTACCCTCCCTTTATTGTAATGTAAAAATATCGAAAACTAGCATTAACTGCGGGTAAAATGACAAAATTGAACATTATGTAATATTATATAAAAATAGCTATTGTCAGGGACAGAGGAACTAACTTTATACTGTAAAACGAATTTTAAGTTTTATAATCAACTGCAAAGGCTGCAAAATATCTGCAGAAAAAGTTTTAGACCAAAGGAATATTCTATGATGCGAATTTCACTAATTTTAGCTTTCTCAATGACGGTGTAAAGACGCTCATTCTGGTAGGTGAGCAGCTATCTTATTTTAGAGGGCTGATATCACACTCGAGCTTATTACCAGCGTCAAAATATTAATGTTGTGAGGTTATACTCTATCCTCCGAAATGGTGACCCACCAGATTCAACTCACAGTTCCTAGCTTATTTGAGTACAATTGAGAGCAATCCACAATGTAGAACAAAAGAATGCAAAGAAACTTATCGTTCGCGACAGTAACGGAATCCCATATCTTTACATGGACAAAATCGAAATTGATCCGGATGAAAAGAGAAGTAAATCCCTCATCTCATACTCGATAGGATAAAGCGAAGAAGGTGGCCGATTTCCAATGAAGGAGAAAAATTCATCCAATAAGAATTCAGGAAAATCGAAAATCCTTTCATAAGGAAAAAAAAACAAAAAAGGACGCCAGGAAAATTTGTTCCATATGAAGTGTTGAAATAAAATTCAAAGTCACCTTAGCTAAAAATCGACGCTATGAGTACGCGCATAGTGAGGAAAAAGAAAACGAATGAAAGAAAGAAAAGAGGACGATGGCGCAGCTTTCGGAACTTTTGACTGGGATGTCGATAGCAAATGCCGTCAATAAATTCAAGGTTCGCAACGAAACTGCTCGCAGATAAACGAAAATAAAGAAGAAATACGACGGCATTACCTAACCCTCTCCTCCTCCTCCTCCTCCTCCTCTCTCTCTCTCTCTCTCTCTCTCTCACTCTCTCTCTCTCGCTCTTACCTTCATACCTTTTTCCCATTGTATAAATTCTTGCAGAAGCTGAAAAACGTGCGTTCTCACTACATCTATCGCCATTTGTACAAGTGTACATGTGTATATAACGAAGCACAGCAAGCGGTTTGATCCAAAACTACAAAAATAATAAATAATTGAAACCTATATACTATTAATTTTTTCATTATTTAATAATTGTTAAAAGTATTTTTCTTTGCGTCAAATATTATACATAAAGGACCTTGGAATTTATGCTGAATATCAATGTTTCAATATATCCGTAAACGCTTAGAATATAATTTAAAGAATAAAACCGATTTAAAAGAAATATAGATACAAATGGTTAAAAAACAAAATTGTAATCCGAAAATCCAACAACGATTTAAAAAGAAGACATGAAAAGTTGTTTACGTTAACTGTCAATAATGCAAATAGAAGAAAATAAAATGGGTTTGATTCTAAAACCTAGTAAAAAAAGCATTTCATTTCATCAATCACTGATTTGTAATCTTTGTACGCTTCTACGTGACAATAAGTATACAAATGTATCTCATTTGATGGATTGTGCGAAGTTTTCCATCCAATATTATATACTGCATTTTGAAGAAGAAATTAGTTTTTAAATTGTCAATAAAAAATGTGAAAATGAAGAATGACGGCTATTCTTTCAAAGACGCTTTAAATTATTTAAAAAGCTAAATTGATTCATTTATTTTACCAACGCGAAGGTTAAACAACGAACGCTAAAGTCTGTCCGTGAACCGGAATTCAAAGCAACATAATCTCTCGAAACAGTGAACAAATTGTAGCTCATTAAGTGTGGCCAAAGCGTTCGCCGAATAGAAGAAAAGCGATATTTCGCGAAATGCTTCAGCGAGTCGTCGCCGCTGCCGAGGTCGTTGCCCATGGAAATTAATTCCAACTGCTGCTGAGAAAGAATGAGAGTGAAACTGAAAAAAGGAGAGGAGGAGAGAGAGAGAGAGAGAGAGCATATAAGAGTCAGAGCCAACAAAAAGAAGGACGTTTTCACGTCTTTTTCTTTTCGCTCTTCTCGAGGTATCCTACCGTATATATATATGGTCTCGTGTATTATATACCTGCGTTTCCGTACTTTTCACCTTTTCCCCTCTTTTTTTTTTACATTTTCTTCTTTTTTCAGGGTACGCAGTATTCTTATTACACGCGAAATTTCGTCAGGGAAATTACGCAGAGTCGCGAAACGGATGCTTTTTAGAAACGGCTTGAGTTTAATGATGTTTTAGCTTTGTTGCTTACGCTTGAGGAAGGACGAAAATTACGAATGAAACTCAATCTGAGAACTTTTTACGATTTTTACTTCTTTTTTAGTTCTGTTTCTACATTGTACTTCCGAGAAAATGCCTTTGAATCCTTTGGAATAAAAAGAGAATTTTCAAAATGGGAAAAATTTAATTACAGTATATCTAATAATATAGCACTATAACACTATCCTAAGTTAATATCGAGAAAATTATATACTATTTAACCAAATATATTATTTTATAATGAAAATCTAATCAGATTATTATAATTTGAATTTAGTTTTTCCTAAGATGAAATGAATATTTTTAATAAAAAAGTTACGTGACAATAATTTGGTCTTAAAACTCAGGTGTGCACATTTAAAACAAATTAAAACAATAATAGCTTCTATCTATTTTTATCCTATTCAGAATAATGTATTTCAGATCAATCAACCCTGCCACTTAAAGCGTTTTAAAAGTACTTCAAAGCCAAAGGAAATATTTAGCACAGAAATACTTATCACGGACATCAAAAGCAAAAATATTTTAACTTGAAGTTAAAAATATACGATATTATATACATCAAATAATTAATAATGCACGACAGTTACTACATTTTTTCAAAAGTTTTTAAAAAATATTTTTCGAAAGACGAGAATATTTACGATCACTATAGTTCTTTTTCCTAAGTTTTATATATTATGATTTATTTTTTAAATCAATAAATATTGATTTGAAACGTCATGGAAAAAATATGATCAACGTCTGGAATAATGGAAAAATGAAACTTTCCATGCATCAAGTAGTCAAATCCGTGCGTAGTCAGGCAAACGAGCATATATTTATCATTCTTAATTACGCATCGCAGTATAATTTACACTGTTACCGCCATCGCACATCAAAACTTAAGACGCACTTTCGTACAGTAAATGCATATATTAGTATAGCCTTGTATAAAGATTGGCAAAATAACGTCTGACATAATAGTTCATAAATCGATTATGTAATAAACTAGATACTGCTCGCGCATGTTCTCAGTCAGTCATACACATATACGCACATGTTTCTATGATAAGCTCAAAGAGAAAAGTCGTAGGTCTTCATCTTTGTTCATAATAAATGTGTATATCGACTATTACGCGTCAAGTGAGCCACCCTCGTATTTCAAAAGCGGCCTCTTTTTTTGACTTAACTAAAGTTTATAATTTTCCTTAACGTCTCTACTTTAAATCCTCAAAGTTACAGAAAGTTAAATTGAAACGTGATTTTACAAATATTATCCATGCATTTTGCATGTCCGAGGAATCAGCTGTGTTCGGTGAATGTGAAGACACTTTGTGCTGCCATCTGTTTATTAATGTACATAAATATTAATGAAAATTTCATTAGTTATTGTATAGTTGATGTGATAAATATTTTTTCATACACTTAATTGAAGGAGTTCATTTATTATTGTTTATTATTTATATTTTAGTCAAAATATTATGGTCAAGAATCTCTAAAAAAAGAGATACGTCTTGTTTAAGTAGTCTTGTTTTTATCAGAAAAAAGATGTGAATTTGGCAATTGCAATTACCTAAGCAAAAGAACACGTTTAGGTAATTTGAAAAAATGTAATGAACTATGTTCAGCTTAAGTATTAATAGTTCGTTAATGTCTTTTTCTTAACTGACTAAATAACTATAATAAATCTAGAATATAAAGTTCGCCAAAATCAAAACGGATATTTTTAATAGTATAAAAAATCCCAATAAGAGGTTTATTTTATAACGTGTCATATGAAAAATTCCCGAATTCACTCTAGAATCCGTTAATATAGCCTATTCATTTTGCAAATATTTGTAAACTGACAGGAGATCACACCTTTCAAGCATTTTACCGAAGAGGTCGAAAGCGCTTATTAATTTTTTAATCCTGCTCTTTTTTATGCCATTACGTGGTTGTATAGAAGAAGCCTCGCGTGTAGTTATCTATATATATACGAGTATGCTTGTGCGTTAGAGTATTCGACAGAGTTACCACCTGCCATGCATAATTGAAAACCAGGACGCATCATCCACTTCTCTCTCTCTCTCTCTCTCTCTCTCTCTCTCTCTCTCTCTCTCTTTCTCTCTCTCACTCGCTGCTTCACTTCGTCGACGACGCGCGTCCAACGAACCCCTATAAATTTCAATGCAACTTCGCTTGTTAAACCGGTCGGACTGTAGGAGAAATACAAGCTGACAAACTTGCTCCTTACTTCGCATGTTGCGCCGTGTGTCGCCTGCTTGTAGGTGGTATGGGTGGGGAAGGTAAAGGCAATTTTAACGACTAGACGTTAACGATCGGGAAAGAAAACTGTAAGGGATATTGATCATTGTTTTTGGGAGCTCACGCTGGATTACTTTTACTTAGCGATTGCTACCTTGTCACAGTATTTTTATGTCTGAATTTGGAAGTGGAGTGGAAGTAATGAATGTTGGGCTAAATTTCTATATAGGGTGCAACACCTAGTACAAAATAATTGTCTTCCAGATGTTGAATTTATGATAGAACTGATTTTGATATCTTTGGATGGTTAAATTTTATTCAACAATGCATTCTGCCATTTTTCAGGTATTTTATTAGAATTAGAATTGAACGCTCGAAATCTGGTTAAATTATTATTTTCAAGTTTAGACAAATGCTATATACAAACATTAAGAAATATTACTTATGTCGAATGTACTCTATTATAAACTGACATAGATTTTTCTATTGGTCTTACAGTCTAATCAATATTAATGGGCAATTTGATTGCCCAATAGAAAAATCTCTGTCAGCTATATACAAATTTAATAAAAAGTCTAATCTAAACGCTTATTCTAATTGCATAATTATATGCACCCGATATTCGATATCCTCAATCCCGACACCAATCAGCAATGCAGGAGTAAAGAATAGAAATTATATAACGAAGCTATACCGTACAATACTAATGAGACGTAAAAATATCCTTTCTGGGGATCCCTTACCTCACCAACGTACGACGAGTTCTACCGCTTGCAATTTTTGCCGGACAACTAGCCCAGATTTCGCCGAACAACAGGCGGCCACCTTCTCTCCGACCGAGAGAAGTTAACTAGCCACTACGAAATTCTTGACACACATCCCGCGATTCCTCAGTTTCCGCAAAGAGGGTAAATTAATTCTGGGCGAGTTTCCGCTATACCCCCGACGCTACACTTGAGTCTCGAAACTTGCCGAGCGAAAGAGAAGAACAAGGATGAGAGGAGGTGAAGGAGAAGCAGAAGAATAGCGCATATATCTCTCTTCATCGACTACCAAATTTCAAAATCAAGCCGCAAAAGCGAATGCAATTAAACACTAGGGGGCGTGGATATTCAGTTCCGGAGGCGGTTAAGACCGAGGTCAGCTTATGCGTGCCCGATAACCTCTGCCGCGGAATAGTTGGACCAAGTAGTTAAGTTATCTACGTTGTGGATCTTCTTCTCCTTCGGTACGGGGGATCGGTATTGAAGAAGCCGCGCTTCCAAAGTTTGCATAAGCGGCCGAGCAAAGTTTTATATAACCCTCGTGTACAATTACTAGATATAATGCTCTCGTATAGACCATTTGTTTGCGATCTAATTGAAATTTGCTTCCCTGCCGATGTAATAATCGGAACATGTTTGAAGAAACTAATATTTACTTAAATCATAAACTAGTACATCTCATTATGGCCTCAACGTAAGGAATATAGCTAATTCAATCTTTAAACAGATGAACCAAAGTCTACCAAATCAACAGCAATTTAAACGATAGAAATGCGCTATCGTCATCTCATTGATGACCTGGAAATTTTCAGACCCTACGACGACAAAGGCCATCGGAGCACTTGACGGCGTTGGGCGAGTCCCGCAGCTTCCCACCAAGCGTCGTGCACACGGGGGAGCAGCAGGTGGACGAAGGCGCTACCACGGATCCTGGCATCGACGACGAGGAGGAGGCCTTTTTTCAGGCGCCGCCACTCCAGACCAGCATCAGCACCGGTCAGGACAACCAGGCACAGATCGCGGAGGAACTCAGCGCGGCGGCGGCCATTGGGACTGACGAAGGTGGTGCCAGTGCCGTTGCGTCGTCCACCGATGTCCTCAGGAACGCGTCCGTCGTTGACGCCTCCGAGGGACTGACGAGAATCTGGTACGTATAATATATTTGTTCCCCGAATTCGAGTCAAGAATTCGAGTCAAAAATTGGGTTGATTATAATCATTATCAATTCTAAAAACTAAACAATTTGCTTTGCGTAATACAACGTTTGATAAGCAAACATTTGTATTGACGAGAATAATTTTCGTAAGATATGTCACAACTAAAGCTAACAATCGATAACATTTTCAATAGGAGTCCGACAGCAATAACTGGTACAGACAAACAATCTGAAGAAAGAGCAAGTATTGACGGACAAGTGAGACGACCTCGTGCTATCTCTACGAGGGACCATTACACTTTGAGGTTGGTCCTTTAGAATTACCTTTTTATAATAATTCTTCCTAAATGCAATTTTTTTAAATTAAATATACGGTTGTTGAAAAACCTGCTTCGACGCAATTCAACCTAAAGACGTAGATGGTAATCGAAAATACGACATTTACCGGTTCAAACTAACGAGGAGAACCCGAGGAGGTCGAAAAATGGATATTGATGACAGTTTACCTTAGGTCGATAATATGAAATATGAGTCTTGGAATTTCGTCCAATAAGCCCTAGGACCCAAGTTAAAGTCTGTCCAATCAAAATATATGAACAATCATGGCTTTCAACTTTTGTACAAAGGCCTACATGTGCACATGTACCTACACTTAGGCCTCCATGTACAATATATATACATTGTAGAGAATATAGCAAAGTACAGATCAAAAGATTATGTAATACGTTTTTGTTGAAATTTTAGAGCGATCTATTAACGTTTTTCATTCAAAAGTCATGAGCGATGTAAAATAAAGCTAAATTTTAAGTTTTAATAGATTCTAACCTTGCAATTATGTTTCAAACGAAAAATATTACATTTACGCAATATATCGGAAATTTCAGGGCTTAACGCGCTTTATTTATGATTATTCTATCATCTTCTGAAGTTTCAAGGCAATTGGTTAATTTGTTAATGAGAAAAGTTTGAAAAACCTTGTGAAAATTTCAACGCTCTAAGGAATTCAACGTCCTCCAATGCTCTCTTAGCGTCTATTTTTTTTTCAGTTCAATTTAATTTTCGTTCGCTAATAATCTTTAATTGAAATTTCTAAATGGGTCATTGCGTTATATTATTCATCTGTCATTATCTGTGTCGGTCGCTCTCATTTAACGTAATACTTGAGGAATGAAATCAGAACCGACCGATCGGCTCATATTTCATTCCTTAAATATTGGGTTAAATTAAAGCGATCGACTGCATAAGAAACAACCGCATTTCATCAATTCCAATATGAATAATAATCGAACCGTTGGATACAAATAAATGCATGGTTGATATCAAGTCTAGCGACCGCAATCTGCGTTCTTGGTTGTCGGCACAGTATAACGACTGTCCGTTATTAATTTTAGATATATGCAGTTTAATTCCGTGAATAAATACAGTTACTATTGTTGATCCTTCTATACATATATCTTTATTTAACAATTGCAGTCGACTTTCAGATTTTCTTATAGGTTTCCCTTATCCTTCATAGTTTATTACCACTTAAAAATTAAACTATATTGATCGTACAATTATCTTCTGAAAATATGACGAATTCACAATCGTATAATTTTAGATCGAGACTGGAGCCACAAGAGCCGGTGCATGTGCCGTCCGGCTACATGGAAGGGAACCTTCACGAAGGTGTCGGTCTTAGGACTAAGACTATCTTTGGTGGTAAGAGGATTTCGCCTAATACCATTGACCGCGTATTCGATAACAGCAATCGGCGGCAATACGGTATGGGCATTGTTGGACGATTCTTTGGGTAAGTTATATATTTTTTAAGTAAAAATAAAATTAATCAATTTCGAGTATCACGGTGTTTTTTATAACGTTTAATTTATAACTTTTTGAAGAGTTAAAATAAAAGTTTGTCTATGTTGAGTATTCAGATAGTTAGGTATATTCAATAAAATAAAATACAAAAACCTAAAAACTTTGATTTTCGAAACTGAAATATAGAGTGCAATGAATTTTCGAAAGTAAAAGATTAAAAAATACTGAATTGATTAAGTGTGCGTAAAATTAAAGAAGAATTTTTTTATATAGATCCGTAGTTGTTTCAATTATTCACATTTCTTTAAGGGTCCTCGAAACATCCCATATATCTATTATATGGGATTTATACAGGGCCCTTAAGCAAGTTTTATCACATATGCATTTGATTGAAAAACAAATTTCAAATTCTCGTTCATAAACACATTGATTTTTCATTAATTAATTCAAGAAGGCTCTATTAATTCTCTCTTGTGCGAAATGCTAATGGAAAAATATAATGAATGTTAATAACGCGTGTAGCGTTATAAATAAATAAAATTAAAGCAATATCAGTTAAAATGTGGGATGCATATTTATATTTATAAAAGTCAACCAATTTCGAAAGCTGGCAGAAATTAAGCAAGAAATTATCAGATTGAAAAGTTAGTAATTAAAAAAAAATTCGCAAAGATCTTTTCAAATGTCATCACATCTTCTAAAAACTAAAGCGCATTAGCCTGATGTTTTTTTAATGTTTAACTTCCAAAGCCAGCTTTTGGAATTGTTGTTAACAAAGAAAAAAACAAAAGAATAAAGAAAAAATGCAATTTCGTTAAATACTGCAAGGGCAATTTCGACTCTCAAGAAGAAGGAGGGAGGGAGTTGAAAATTCTTTTTACTCCTGCTATCCTTTTTAGGCACTTAGCCCCCTTTTTTGCGTTTTACTCCACAATCGACGCTCCACTTTTTCTCGTACAAATTCTCTCTCTCTCTCTCTCCCTCTCCGCCTCTCTCCCTTTACGTGACCTACTTTTTACGCTATCCACATATCTTTATCTCTCTCTCTTGCTTAGTTTTTCACGTTACTCATTGTCTTTGTCACACACTTCATTTTACACCCCATTTCCTTATTATTTCTTTTTCATTTGAATTCTTTGCTCATTCTTAGTTGGAGCAAAATTCTCTCCTTTTTTCTTTTTTTTTAAACGTAAAATTGGACCTCATTTTTTCGCGGTCCCTCGCTTCGGTTATTTCCGTCAAAAGTGTAAAGGGATTCTAGATCAGGGGGATTCCAGATCAATGGGGATTTTAGATCAAGGAGGATTGATACAGTAACCCGACGACATAAGATTCCCAGTGATTTAGGATGTACTGTGATGCGGTAGCTCCGCGATTTAGAATGCCCCGATCCAAATACCTCTGTAACCCATGAACCAGAATTCCTATGAGCCAAGCTTCTGAGACAAATTCCTCCTCGAAGCAGAATCCTCCGAGCTCATCTACTCACAAAATACACCTTCTTTTACCTCCTTCTTTAATTATGCATTTATTTTGCAAGACTAAATCCATATAGGCATTTGCGAAGTTTCATGTAACTTTATCAAAAAACCTAACTTTTCTTTGTTTTTTCTTCTTTTTACGGGCATATAAGATCTAAATTTTTCTATTATATAACGATTTTTCTATTAATGTCTTTGTTAGTCAACTATGACGGTATGTGCGTATAAATCTGTAATGGCTGACTGAGCTCGGAATGATCTACTGGTATAAAAAACAGTATAATTCGTCGATTCAATATAGAATCGCTGTATCTCTCAGTTAAGTTGTAAAACGCCCTATCTCGGGAGCTCAGTTTTTCCCAACTTTAAGTTCTTATAACATTAAATTTATTATTTGAATTAATTGATATTTGTATTTGAGAAACAATATAAAACACATATTAGGATGTGTAGCTTTTAACAAATTGCAATGTAATAGATGTTGCTAGAGACAGGGTAATTTTACTTTGAGACGACGAATTATTTCTGTCCCTTATGTTATCTAAAATTATATAATGTTTGATCTGAAACATACGACAAAAATGATTTATATTTTTTTTTTCTAAAAATCTGCATTAGATATAGTACACTTTTTAATATTGTGGCGAAAACTATCTTTTTGTTTTCTTAAACTATTGATGTAATATTTTTTTTTATTTTTCTCGTTTACTCTACATATTTAACAATTGTTTGATGCATCTATATTATTGCTACTATAGATGGTATGCTTCAATAAAAAATGAAATTATGAATTTATGCTGCAAAAAATTATTAAAAATACACACAAGTCTACAAGACAAAAAATAAACATGTATGTAATCCCTCAAGCCCCTAATTTAATTTTCGACTTTATTTCTTTTTCAGGCGGTCCTTTCGCAAAAGCGTTGCACAAAAGCCAGATGTGAGAAAGCAACTGGACGACTTCGAAGATCACCGACCCTACTTTACCTACTGGATCACAACCGTGCAGGTCCTTATACTCATCATCTCGCTCGCCTGTTATGGTTTTGGACCCGTAGGTCTTGACCTCCATCATCGATCAAGCCTGGTTAGTTAATTGGATGTTGTTGAATATTGGAAGTTATTAATAATTACGTTAATATTATTAAATTGAAATGTTTTGATCAACCTTCGTAATTGTAGATTAAATGAAAGAAGTTTTAAGTTTGATCTGAAGGGGTTCAATTTTTTTAGTGTTTAATAAATAAAAATCAACAATTTATTCGTTACAACGTTTCGTTTTGGTTTGCCAATCTTATACTATGTCACTTTTGAAACAATATAGTTAATTCAACCATATATACCTTCCTCGTTTTTGATTAAATTTATTTTAATCATAATGTTATTAGAAATGACATATTTTTTTGATAGATTCAGGAACCTGTAATTATTCTTATACATGATTCTCACAATGTTCAAATTCTGCTTGAAACTTTGCGCATTAGTATATTATGACCAAGAGAACTATTAAAAAGACAACTTTATAGTACAAAAAAAATATAATCTTTAAACTTAATAATAAGTATTATATTTATCATCAAAGGCAATAGAATAAATTCATGAAGTTCGCAGCTACTCTAAATTAAGGCTTTCAGTATTTAAAGATTCTTATCTCGATCTAATCACGAAAGCCATAAAAGTTTTAATGAGTTTCGAATTTCTCTGATAATCCAACTTATGTCTTGTAATATGGAGCTACTCTAACGTAAGACTTTCTCTAATACATTACAATATTGTATAATCTTGATATAGGAAATAATGGGACACAATGGATACAACATCTCGTAAATAGTAAAAATTTTCAGCTAAAAATAACTATATTCAAGACATTTCAATCGTAGACAAAAATCCGAAAGTATTGATTTACAAATTTAAAATCACGGGAATTAAAAAAGTTTTAACTTTAAATTAAAATCTTGTACTCTAAGATTTGTTTTCATTTAATTTACATCTAAATAAAATTCCAATATGTTTAAGTTCAAGTTTACTTTAATACGATAATGTAATCGAAGAGGCTAAATACAATTTAAAATAATGATATGCTTTCTGCCGTATAAATACTTATTCTGTTAATAAAATGACATTTCTTTCGTGTATAATTAGTATTTTTTGACAAGGTCTGCAGCAAAAATTAGGTAACCTTAATGCTGAAAGATTTTTCACATCTTTCTAAATTGCAAATAAAAAATATTTCTAGAAAATATAATTTCCTAGGATATTCTGAAATTTGTGTTTATTACCTGTACGAGTATTATTTTATTTTAAAATAACTATATAAGATTCAACATGCAAATGTTTTGCTACTGAAAAACAAGCAACATGATTTGTTTCATTATAACTAAGTTCTACAATTAATCGAAACTAGAATGTAAATCATTGGCCATAATTAAATTGGTCGTTTAGAAATGATTTTGATTAAGCCATTGCTCCGGATTTAGTTATAACTCATTATTGCAAATAGGATATTCGATATCAAGAATTCATTAGTGGGGAGCTTTATAAATCAATTGCACAAAATAATATTCAATTACAATCAATTTCAATTTTTGATCGATCAAATTTCTTCATTTCCCAAATTGCATTTTGACTATCGTCATGATAATATCCTTTATAATCACGTTCGCGATGAACGAAATGAAATTCTCGATAAGCGCAAGCATAAGCATAGAAATGAATATAAATTATATTTTCAAGTCCCGCAGCGCGAAAACAAGCGGCGAAATTTCTCATGGCGTTATATCGTAATTCATTTTATCAATTTTGAAATTTAATCCATTTCCAGCCAACGATTCATATAGGTATACACTCACGGCTACGAATTAATTTCCATTTGCGCGCATCAAGCTAAACGACTTTCGCGCTCGGACGATTTTTTCTGTCGAATCTGGTCTGGACTCGTTAGCAAGTAAAAAATATCTGAATAAATGCGGTATTATTTTTAGACTTTAACCTTTTGAACCGATATTCTGCTTTGGTGGAAATCCGATTTTATCGATTGCAGAACTTGATATGACAGATTAATATGTGCTTTTTTGTTGAGTTTCATTATTGAATAAACGCATTTCCCTTAGTAATACTATTGACGTTTAGTAAATATTTTTAGTGAAAATTAGATAAGGGAAAGCCGGTGGAGTGTAATTACCGATATTTACCGTTTCCTATGGAATAATTGCTTGGGATGGTGCATATGATAACGTTATAAACCCAATACAAGGAATATAAAATAAGATTCTGAAAATTTGTATCTAACTTTTAAATAAAAGGCCTTGGATAAAGGTTTTGGATAAAATAAATATTCCAACTAGAATCAATATCGTTTCACTACATAACAGTAAAGCAAAAAACGTAAAGTGCACAAATAGTACAAATACTAGTACTAGATATAAAAACATACAAATTCCAAAAATAAAAAAAAAACTGTAAGTAATAAAAATAGCTACATAGAAGTTACAAGGATTTTTAACAGGCTGCAACATGATCTCAAAACTTTGCTTAATAAAAAATATGTTATAAAGAAATAAATGAAAATTTTTATAATTAACCAAAATTGAAGAGTTCAATTTACCTCGGTTAGTCTTGCCCAAAATTTAATTTGTTTTTATTATTTATTTAGTATGTAGATATTTTCTCCTTAGTGCCAAACCTACACACAGTAAATTCTATTTGCCTCTGTAGGATTTACTTTTGTAAGCTTATGATACAAATTTTCAGAAAAAGTAAATTTATACTGTTAATAAATAAATAAAAAAAATAACTAAAAATAGTGCAATAGAAAATATTTGACACTCAGTCATATTTTGCATTGCATATTATATACTATACTAACTTAGTTACATAAGATATAAATTATTTCTTCGAATCATTCTAATAAACTGCAATAATTTACATATTGGATATTATAAAAAAAACTAAGTCTTTCGAAAGTCTAATTCTGATATTTAAATATCTTATTTTTGTACAGGTGCTAGTGACGAGTTTATCGCTACAACAAGTTGAGTATCAAGAACCAGCAAACTTCTGGATAGGACCAAGGGCATCCGACCTGATACATCTTGGTGCCAAATTCGCGCCATGTATGCGTAGAGATATAAAGATCTTGAAGGAGATTGACGTGTGGCGGGAAAAGGAGCGCGATACTGCCTGTTGTATAAGAAACGATGATTCAGGATGCGTGCAATCCAGCAGGGCCGAATGCTCAGTGAGTATACATTTTTAATTTGTACTGTTTATAATATAAATCTATCTAAGCTTCTAGAAGCAAGATTGGATTTTTTCTTCAAGATAATGGGTAAAAACATTCCAATCTGAGAATTAAAATTGTTCAACTTAGAAATATAGTCCCGCTGCTGAAGGGGGTTGAATATAGAAACTTTTGGTCCCTTCGATAACTTTGGCAACGTAGTTAACTAGTTCTTATACCTTTATTGGAACGTAGAATCGATTACTTTATTGCAGAACCCCAAAATGGTTCCTTTCTTTGTTATTAATAATTAATTTTATAAAAAATATCATGGTCTTTCACCTTTATATTGAAAACGAAGTCATTTCATCATTACGAAAAATTGATCAATATCTTTTGTAGAAAATTCATTTTCCTATCAAAAAGTATTTATTCCTATTTTTCGTAAAGCCAAAGGTTAACTCGAAAATATCATCTAAAGATAATGATATAAATCTCAAGATAGTCATCTAAAAATAGTGATCGTATATGCTGTTTTTGCTACTAATGAGTTGGAAACGATCTTTCCGTTGTTGTTACTCATAAACAACCACGACCAGGTATGATTCCGTTTTAGTTTACCATGAGGCAAACTGGTCCACTTATGAACTGATTACAAAATAACGCAACTCATATTTTATATATATTTTGAATTCGTGTACATTGTTTGACATTTGTTTTTGCTGATGCTAATTTCCTCGACTAAAAAATATTTGGTCCACATTTGTCCCCTCCAGCTGTCGCTGAACATGCTCGTGTGGGCCCCGTACATTTTTGAACTCCGTAACAAAGAAAAATCGATTATACGCCCCAAAAGGCATACAAAAACACTATAAATTACTACGAGGAGATCAAATCATTTTCTTTATGTGCGAAGATTCTATTGAATAGCCCTAAGCGACCGGACTAATATATTATTTATTAAAACTTAATCGTATGAAAACAAATTTAGAAATTCTTGAAGAGTTATTTTATGTAACTTTTAAACGCCAAATAGGTAGAGTTGATATTTGCTAGATATAATGTAACTAAATGATTAACCAATACAATGTTCTTATTATTCATATCCAACAGTAATTATTCTAAAATTATTCTTCAAATAAGTGTTAAAAGAAAAAATGACAGGAAGTCAAAAACCGTTATAATAAAAGTTTTGAAACGAAATATCAAGATATCAATGTTTGATATCTCAAAAATAATAAACCATTCTTATGGATTGTAAAATTGTTTTTCATTTTATATCCAGAAGAAAACTTGTATCTCAAATATCTTAAAAACCTAATATTGCCAATATTTACAATATATTTAATAATATGATAATTTTCTCTTAAAAACCAACTGGTCCGGGGGATGAGCTCTACATCTACGGTAATAAAAATATTCAAACGAAGCATGTTTGTACCAAAGTAGACTTTTATATTTTTATTTGTGAATGATTATGGATACGATTTTAATTTATACCTAGTATTCATTAGAGGTAAATTTCACTAAAGTAAAAAGAATCACACAACTCCCTACGAAACTTTTCAAGTAATATTATTATTATGTTATAAACAACAACAAAAAAATTATGTTATAAAATTAAGCCATAAAAGATCTATGAAACTGTGCCTTCATTCCTTAAAAAATCTCCCAAGTCTCCTAAATGTTGCATGCATTGTAAAATCATTAAGACCCTTCACATCATTATTGTTAAATGAAAATAAATAAGTTTAGATCACATTTGTATCCTACACCATAGACATCCTTGTAAGCTTAATTCTATGTGTTGGAATTTGTTAATCAAGACATGAACTGATGCGATATTTGTAAATGCCTACAGAACACGATATCGACGTGGAAAAAATGGGGTCCGGCAGATAGTGGACCTGGTGGCCGAATCAGCGGCTCAGTTTGTGGCCTCGATCCAAAATTCTGCGACGCACCTGCAAGCATCGCGCCATACGAGTGGCCCGACGATATCACTAAATGGCCCATCTGTCGTAAAATCAATCCTTTCAGCCAACGATTCAGGTAAACGTTATCCATTCTGTCTACATTTCCAGGTTTCATTTTCTAAGCTGATAATAAAAAGATACTCCCTAAAAACGCATTGCATCCAGAATTGTAAAGTCTCCTATGATCCTATATCAAGTATTGGAAATCTAACCAAAATTTGTAGATATGATTTGTAGAAGTACGATTCATTGCGTTTCACACACGACAGATTCTCAAGGGAGTTCGATAACTTTACGCATCAACACTCTTTTATATTTAATATACCAATTTATATCAATTAATTATTCTTCACTTGCAGTAATTATTCATTTAAATGTTTCAAAAAACACATTATATGTTTGAATAGCAATTTAAATATTAGAAAAAGAAAATTTTCACAAAAGCTACACTTATTCTACAATGCTTGGAAGGTCCGAAAAATTCTAAATTGGGTATTCAGCTGTTTAGAACGTGAAAATTAAGTGCTTCCTAAGAATTTAAGATGATTCGAATACTAACAAGATCAATTATGCATTCCAGGACGAAAGAGCCTAACACCCACGGTAATGCCAACTCACCGGTAGGTCGCTACAAGGATAAGATGGCGGAACACATGGTGTGCGAGGTGATAGGTCATCCATGCTGCATCGGTATTCACGGCACCTGCCGAATCACCACCAAAGAGTACTGCGACTTTGTGCACGGTTACTTCCACGAGGAAGCATCGCTCTGCTCGCAGGTCGAGTGCCTACACGACGTCTGCGGCATGATACCCTTCCTCCATCCCGAATGGCCTGATCAATTCTATCGGCTTTTCACCACCACTTTCCTTCATGCCGGGTAAGCTATTCTACCATATGTATAATTATTACGATTTTCCAAAATCAAGTAATGCTGTGTCTTTGATTTCAGAATTCTTCATATCGCTATAACGTTGTTTGTTCAATACTTTTTAATGAGGGACTTGGAGAAGTTAACGGGTTCGATTCGCATCGCTCTTATATACTTTACTGGAGCCTTGGCAGGAAATCTCGCAAGCGCTATCTTCGTACCTTACAGAGCAGAGGTAATCATTACTTTCCTATATTCCCCGTTGCTATAGAACTATAGCGTCTACCAGACATCATCGAGATCGCAACTTATTTTCATGTGTGATTTTGATATTCAGGTCGGTCCAGCTGGTGCACACTTCGCTCTACTAGCGACACTCGTGGTCGAGGTCTTGCACTGTTGGCCGATGCTCAAGTACCCCCGTCGCGCCCTCACCAAGCTCATCCTCATCCTCATGGGTCTACTGACGCTCGGGGTCCTACCCTGGGTCGACAACTACGCCCATCTGTTTGGCTTCATATTCGGCTTCCTCGCCGCCTATGCCCTCATGCCCTTCATCTCGTTCGGCAATTACGATCGTCGGCGCAAGATCCTCGTCATCTGGATCTGCCTGATACTGATCGTCGGACTATTCGGACTGCTGCTGGCTCTGTTCTACAACGTGCCGATGTACGAGTGCGAGCTGTGCAAGCTGTTCAACTGCGTGCCGTTCACGCGTGACTTTTGCGCCTCGCAGAATATCAATTTCAAGAGGGAGGAGCCGGTATGACACACGGGGCCGCGGCCACCGGTCGAGCGCGCTGTGCAGCCGTTCGGCCCCGGACTCATCCACGCTCGTCTCTTCGTCGTCGTCCTCCTCGTCTTGCTTGTCGTTGGTTTCCGGAAATTGTCACTCGTCGATCGGTGGATTCGGAGATCCTTCCAAGCCAGACATACCGTAGACTGGCTCTCCGCGCTTGGAATAATCTCCAGGATCCTTTGCCATTGAATTATTGTCTTAATGCGATGTATATTGGCTGCTCGCGTAGTAGCGATACGCAGATATCAGACTATTAGACAGAGTATCGGACTATTCTCTCAAAGATATCTATTATCTTTCTACTCTTTTAATCGGGATAAGTGAGATTCGATGTATTTAAAGTTCATAAAGTTTTTCCCCGATTAAAAGTATAAGAGCCGTACATTCTTAATTTGCTCTGGTCTTTATTTATAGCATTTTAAAAATTTGACTCTCGCAAGACATTAGAGATATCTAATCAGATTTCCATTTCAGAATAAGGAAAATAATTTTCTGACTAATACATTTGTGATCATATTTTAAGAACGTGATGTGTCCAGAGATTTGAACATAAAAGTGTAATTAAAGTGTAATTAATTAGCAACTCATTTCAGTAAATATGGAATTTCAAAACTTCTAATTGAAACCTTTATAATATATCACTGAAGCGAGTGACCTAGATAAAAATTAGAGATACTTGAATTAAGTTTTTCGGAAGTACATTATGAAATGTATAAGTCAGATAAAAGAGCGGAAAATATTAACCTAGATTGTTTTAAAAATTTCTATAGAAAAGATTGAAAAATTGATTTATTTGAAAAAAATGTGACAAAGAACCTGGTATACCGATAGAAATCGCGCGACGAGAGACAAGATCCAAATGCTTCGACGTCCGATTACTGCGAGGACAATTTATATCGACTTGAGGTAGTCAAAACTGTCCGACTAAAAAGTCTCTGCTTTGACTTTTCTTTGCTACTGCCAATTTGAATCAAGTTAAACAGACAAAAAATATAAAACAACTAATAAAATCGAAGAAAAACAGAAGACATTTGTCAGCGCTCGACAGAGAAACAATGCCTTAACAAAAAAAAAAAAATCTTATCGATCCAATCAGATAAAAAGAAGGGAGTAAATTCAGGAATTAACTCGTATTGCCTGAAGGGATGTAAATATTTCTTAGGTATTTATCTTCTTTACTTACGGGAAAGATGGTTCTCGTTTTTGGGGTTTGATGATAGACTTGATTCCCCGACGAAATATAATATCCGCAGAATCCTTCAATGAGCCGGAGAAGGATCTTGACACGAAGACACGAAAAGTAAAAGAAAGTCTTTCGATTGCATTAAAGTAAAACAAAATAGAAAAAAAAAGTGGAGAAAGAAAAAAAAAATCTGTAAATACATGCGCAAAGTGGCTGAGGGAAAAAAAAACAGAATAAAAACCTGTGGATTCTTGTTACATACCTTATATATATATATAAGAATGACTTTTAATAAGATTGTAGGATTACGGCATGAATTCGACCGAGTATATAGCTTGTAAACCAAGAGAGAAGGAGAAAATAAAGAGAAAGAGAGAGTTATGCATGAGATAGGTTTAAAAAAAAGTAAAAGAAAAAAAATACAAAAAGACTTGTCTGCAACGAGGAAAGAGCAAAGGCTCCGCGGAGAGTCTAAGACTTTGGATACGAGGCGATCTCGATTGTGCATTTTTTTACAAACTTGTGGTTTGAGAGAGAGATAGAGAGAGAGAGAGAGAGAGAGAGAGAGAGAGAGAGAGAGAGAGAGCGAGAGAGAGACAGAGAGAATGACAGAGAGTGCAAGATATTGAGTGTGTGTGTGTGTGTGTGTGTGTGTGTGGGAGAGAGAGAGAGAGAGAGAGAGAGTGCGAAGAAGAGCGAAATAAAAATTACGGTATGAAAAATGGCATGAATGTAGGGAAGAAAGAAAAACTGTACGAATATATCAGAACTCTTAATCAACTTTTTTCTGCGACTGTATATACAATAACGATAAAAAAAATTACGATTAAGTTTACGGAGGAGTTAAGGAAAAATGATGACGATGAAGAAGAAGTGGTATTAGCGATTCGTAGGTTATCACGCACAGACATAACATGAAACACACACAAGTACACGCGGCAAAATGCAACGTCGTTTAAGAATTTCCATTAAAGAAAAAAAAAATGAAAAAATAATCATAATCTAATGTCGTGAATGTGTATTTTATTATAAAAAAAAAAAGTAAAAAACCAAATCCCGGGGGTTATTATTATGCGTATATAATTCCGAATGGTGCGTAAATTGCTGCGTCGAGTGATTCGGACTTGTACCGTCCATATTTTGCGTGCACATGCCCAATGCTGGCCTTAAGAATATGGACGCACGAAACGCTCGGCGAAGCATGACGACGAGAGTGCGAGAGGAATCAATTGTGCCACGAAAAGCTGTTCGAAGCGAATTCTATAGCGTTTTTACTCTTAGAACCGTCATTGTTGAACTGGTCATATTGGCTGTGGTCCGTCGTTTGTGTCCGTTAAATGCGCTCGGAAAGGAAACTCTTCGAAGTTGTCAACATCGCGTTTTGTCTTGGAAACGTTCCGTTTTGTTGTAAACGTATAGGGCAAAGAATGGATAGTGTAAAATTTAAATAATCATCAGCCAGTGGGGAAGTACACGTGCACATCGATATATCGTTATCTGTATCGATGCATCACGAATTTTACGAAGTGCACATACACGTGATTTTTTTGTTCACATAAAGGGTTCACGTCTATGACGATTGCAATACAAAGTAAAAATTAATGAGGGGCGTAAAGTTTAGAAGAAAATTTGTCGATAGAGCCTTGAAACGAAAGTAACAAACCAAAGACTTCGAAGCTGGAGTGAAGCATAATTATTTCAGTTGAAAATCGACTAAATGTTGAGATCTTGCATGTTTGGGTTCACTTTGAAATTTTCTTTTCGGAGCACATTTACGGACCGCTGAATATGGATTTTTGTGCTATCAAAGGTAATTGGCTGAACGCAGCGGTTTAACACTTTTGTCGATTGCTTGAGGTTCGTCGAAAATGTTTGTTGTAAGAACAATTTAAAACTTCTATTATTTCACGACCAAAGTTTACTTCATACTGTATTTATGATAATATTACTTTGTTGCATAGATATACTAATAAAAATATGTAAATGAGGAAGTGATTTATTTTCTTTCTTTTGTTTGATAATGCGGATGTTTCATTTCCTTTAGTATTTGAGGGATTGTGCAATTAAATTGAACGATTTGAAACGACTTGAATTTGCGGAATTAAATGCAATGGTTTTCATGCTGAAATCGCACAGGTACAGCGCAATTTTACTTTTTTTAATTATGATGCATTTACGTAATGTAGAACATTACATTTATTTGAGTTGCATATGAAATCCTGTACAACATTTGTATATAAACTGTTTAAGTTTCCCAGTGAAAATAAGGATTATACTTTAAATATAATTTGCCTTTTATTTATTATTTTCATTAAAACATAAACTAGTGATCCCAAAATTATCTATTTTCTCAGTGTTTGCTTGTTTTCAAATGATGCCAAATATCCATTTTAAAGTGTTGATAACTGGGAAATTTATTAAAGCAATATAAAATTAATTTCCATAAGAGTACTAATATTGGATTGTAGTTGAATGTACTTATTATTATAATAAACAATTATGTATTCTTCGTTCTTCAATCGACTCCAAACAGTGTCGAAACTTCATGAATGAGAAAAACACATCATTTTGTCTTTATGTACTTAATACCACCAACCACAAATAGGAATGATTCGTATTTACAAATATAAAAGTCACTTTTCACTTTGAATCGTGATACAGGAAAATATAATTTAAAAGATATTTTAAACCATTCGGGAAAGATAAAATTGGAAATTCGTACAATGATCGCTGTTTTTCCATTGAATAAACCAAAAAGAGAGAAAAGAAAAAGAAGTGAAAATTCAAGAAATTGAAGTAACTGGTGCATTATAAAATGCGATTATGTGATAAGACAAATTCTTAAACATAACCTGAACGGTATAAGAAGCTGTAAAACAAGCGCAATTGCAATTATAAAACACGAAAAAAAACGCCAATCAATTTCAATTGTGGAGCGTGCGAGTAAAAGGCGATGAATTTTCGGAAATTTTGACGGCCAGCGAGTAAAAGTATTGTTATTTATTGTAAATGTGTCACACAAGAATGACGTCTGCAAGAAAAGTGCGAAACACCGAGTTAAAAATTATGTGATTCGCGATGAAGAATGCTGATAAGGAAAAAAAAAAGTAAAATGGGGGCTGAATAAAATGAGAATCTTTGATAATGCCATACCGAACGCAACGACGTGGACTATTCCAGATTTCTTTTCTGTTCCTTGCTTTCTTTATCTTTCATTTGAATTTTACGACGAGCAAGGAAAAGTTTCGAACGACGAGATTTCTTTTCAAGCGCTAAATCACTCACGTACCGATTCGCGATAGCACACATTCTTGTACATACGAAAAAAGCGTCAAAAAAATGGACCAAGTGAAAAGCGTAGTTGAGAGCCGGAGACTCGTACATGTAAATCTGAAGATAAAAAAGTAAAGCAGAGATTTAAAAGTAATAATAAAAAAAGAGTAAAAAAAAAATAATAATGTACGCCGACGCGTCATATGTGTCAGTGCCGACGGATCGATCGAGCGCAGTTTAGAATCGTGTATAATTACAGTTATAATAACTATTATTAATAATCGTAACGTTTAAGAATCATAAAGGAGTCGCGCGACGAGTTTAGAAATGGTCGATGCGCACACAGCTGCCATATACAAAATTTTATTCGGTGTAAAATCGAACTTCTGCCAACGCATTTTAATTTTTCAGCACTTCCTTAGCGAAAACTGGAAAATGTAAAGTTTTTCAACCAACTTAGAAAGTGAATCCTTGTTGATTGTTACTCCAATTTCAAAGCAAAAAAAAACAGTTTGTTAAGAAGATTACTGCGATATAATCGGGGTAACAATCTATCTCTTACTAAAGTGATGAAACAAAATTCCATAAATGATTTTTTACTAATAAAAATTACACGAATTACTCATTTATTTTGTATTGTTGTAAAATTGTAAAAATTGCAGCCTGTGCAAAAGGCCCTTAGATTGCCGTGTTTTCTATCACCGAGTCGATACGTGAGCGACTAAACGTATTTACCAAACAAAATGCAAATGAAAAAGAAATTTTTTTCCAAAAAGAAATAATTAGATAACGCAAACAATCGTTCGAACCGCAAAAGTGTCGAGAAGTGTAAGATATGTAGAACTGAAAAAAAAGAAACGAATATTTCACAGCGTTTGCGCGGTATTATTTTTCTGTATCCCTGTATCTATACGAAACAACAAAAAAAAAGTACTATACATATAACGTTTAAAGTGGAGATTTAAAAAAATGCAGAGAATGAAATGATGACGATGGACTCAAAAAAGTTTACGAGTAAAAGTACGATTATTATGATTAATAAAAAAAACTTCGCCGCTTTGATTTCACTGGTAATCGGAAATAAGGTCTTCGACTATGATTATCATTACCTAATCATAACGATACATTGTACTTGTCGCTGTTATATACATATATATAAATATATATAAAAACACAATATATTAATTTAATAATAATAAACAAAATGAATATTGTGTATTTATTAAAAATACCTTTATAAAAATTGAGTCGTTATTGATTTTTCTATATTAAAAATTATGTGCATGTAAAGAATAAAAAAATTTTATATACATTTTTTGTGTTTCGCCATTTCTAAATTGCAGATGACTATTTTGATAATTTGTTTTTTGTTTTCCTGTAATCTTAACAAAATTCGAGTAAGTATAACTTTTGTGTTATCGCGAATTCCTGCCTATATATGTACTAATTTTAGTTTTCCATTTGTATGTGTACTCAACGAATCTAATATCTTATTTAATTTTCAAGCAATATGCACGATACCCTGGTAGAAACATAGCCGAGTTCGTGGCTAGCCCGCAGCCAGATTAGGTTAAATTAGCGAGTTTTTAGACGAATAACCAGCTTAGAAACGGAGTAATCCCGGCTATTTCGCCACAGTTTTGGAACTCAAACTGGCCAAGGACTGGGCTATTTTAAACATCACATTTATTATTTATTTTTTATTTTTTAATTGATTTTAACTCAATATATTAAATGCTATAGTAATCATAGATTACTCAGCTACTGTATTTTATTGAATTTAATGTATTAATTTCACAATTAATGATTAATCGAGGAAGTTGAGCGTTTCACCGCTATCACGAGAGCGAGAGAGAGGAAACATGTGCGGACTGCGGACTGTCAACTGTGACGAAGCGACGGCGTACCTATTCGCACTTCCAACGAACGCGTCTCCCCTGGTAGTAGATTATGCAACTGTTCTAAGTTATACCGAAACATGAAACTTCTCCTGAAATAAAAAAAAAATAGATAAAAAATTTTGGAGTAAAGGGTTTAAAAATGCAGACAAAAATGAATACTCTGTGAGACAAAAAAGTTTATCATAAAGAAATGCAAAACAGTTGCTGATTCTGGAATACCATTGCACAGGTTCCTTCGAGAAGATTTACTTTTACAATGGGTTGAAGCAACAGATATCAAATATGTTTCAATGCAAACTATAATCTGTGGGTTTGTATTTATTTACTTCTGATTATATCAATCTTAGCAAGTAATTATAATTTGGTAAAATAAAAATTGCTAATATAAATATCGTCATTATTTATTATTTTCCATTATATTTTAGATACTTTGAGAAGAAAACTGAATAAAGATAGCCTTCCATCGCTAAAGCTATCAGCTGAAACACTGCAGCATGAACATGTTGATTACCAAGATATTTCTGAAGAAGACAGATACAGCCGATGAGAGCCCCAGTGATAGTGCATCTCAGAGTAGCTGTGAAAATATATGTATATAATAGTGAAAGTGATGCATTCCAAAGAATCGCAACTAGCAGCTGACGACACCATAAAATGCAAACGTCAGCAGTCGCAGCATTTTTCTACCCAGCAACAGTAAAATTTCCGACTCTACGAAAATCGCACGAGGTGATTTTTACCACTTCCAATGTCTTTAACGAAGCAGAGGTGAAACACAATAAAAGCATCCCTATCGGGCCGCATCGAGGAGAACAAGCCAACATCTGAACGAGGAACGACCGACCGATCGCCGCGCAACGCATTTACAATCACTCGAAACATTTTTCATATAGTGAATAAAGCCAGATTCAAAGTTCTTCAGTCTTCACGTCACTTTATTTACCCGCCCTCACGACTTTTTTTCCGGATTAAGTTGGACGATACTGAATCCACAAAGAGATAGATAGATAGATAGATATGTATTTATTTGCAAATTGTTTACAAAAAATGGTAAAATATTGATTATACAATAGTCGGATAAAATGAAATAAAATATTGCACACTTATTTGTCGGTGATATCACAGTCGCTATTACAAAGTCTTAAATACTAGAGAATTATCGCAGTAAGTCAGTCTTATAATTAATAGTAATATCACAGTGTGCAGTATATACAAAACATTTTGCTCACAGCAAATAAAATTAAAATATAAAAAAAAGTCTTAATATCTATCAGTCAAAGAGCTAAAATTAAGCACATTCACACTACAAAGATATCATTCTCTCTTCTCACTCATCC
>UELV01094245.1:0-21305 GCA_900490015.1 Megastigmus stigmatizans | reverse complement strand
TATATATATATATATATATATATAGAGACAGAAGAGCGACGAGGCGATGAATTACGAGATGCGACGATAATAATAATAATAATAATAATAATAATAATCCACACGTCTGGCGCCACGGATGCTAAAAGCGAGCCTTTTGTTAATTCCACGTTTCTCGAGTATATTATAACACTGCACACACAGGCCTTTCCTACCGCCGCCGCTTTTCCTCGCCGCGATCGTTGCGCAAACATTTGCGTCGCGCACGATATTCTCTCTCTATCTCTCGTGGGTTTTGCCTCCCAAATTGATTTCTTTCGTTGTATATATCGTCGCTTTTTCGTCACGGACGGTTCTGGATTCCTATAAGCCGAGCTTCTTTATTGCGTCGGACTCTGTGTATGTGCGTGCGTGCACGCGCGTTACTCGTTACGTACCGAGAATGTTAATTTAACGTATATATATTCAGGCTGAATATGCTTTAGTATATACTGACGCAGACGAGGTATGCAAACGTGCGCGAATTGAGATATTAGAGGCGCGATAAAATTAGTTATTCGCAGCCTGCTGTATTATCTATTAAACTATTATATTTACGTTATCCTACTTTTTACGTTTATTTTCCGGCTTGTAATATTCATCATACTTTTTCGCGCGTGCGCGCGAGTAATTTTGGTTCGTCTAATTTAATCAGCTGCCGCGGCGTTTCATACCGACATCGCTCGAACGATTCTCGATCATCGTAATAAAAAAAGAGAAGCTGTCGTCGCGATCAAGAGCCGCTAGACCGCTGCACCAAGCGTCTGCAGTCTGAATTTATTGAGAGCGATAATTAAGTTTCGATAAGCGGCGACGCGCACACAGAGAGCAGATGCTGCTGCAGTGTGTATCGTCAGACCGCCTCTCTATACTCTGTTGACTTTGTGGACTCGTGTATATCGCTCCCGTGGGACGAGTCGGCTGCATTGTCGAGCCGTCTGAGATATATAGACTGAGCTTTTCGCGAAGCGATGTTCTAATGATAAAGATGTCAGAAAACGCGCAGTAATTCTTATCTGACGTGTAGCGAGAGAAAGGAGGAGAGCCTTTGAGTTGCGATTTCGCGGAACACGTTAAGGGGACCTTCAAAAGTGTTTCACACTTGCATGTATATGTACACGCGACTCTTGACGCTTGGGATTATTCGCTGGAGTTGAAATTATTTATAGAATACGCGCGGCTCGTCAAAAATCGTTGACTGAACTGCTTGCCGAGTTTTGGATCAACTCTCTATGTATACCGTATGTGCATTACAATGAAGAACAGCAGCGAGCATTCAATTATGTTTGCTTCAACTTGAATAATTCGATAACTAATATTTCGTTCGTATTTCAAGTTTTGTCAGATATCTTGGATATATTTTAACAAAGAATATATACCCAACGGTTATGAATTTAGGGAAAATCAATGGAACTTTTTGTTCAATATCCTATATGTGAATGTGAGCGAGCTCAAGATGTACAGCGTATATACGAATTATTTCAATCAAATTGAATTGGATCAAAATTTAATAAGATTAAAAGTAAGCAAATGGGATGAGTTTTTAGTAAATGAAGAATATAAATTATTCTAAGAGTATTTAAAAACTGTATTATTCTATGTTACAATAATACTTATTCAAGTATATCACATTAGAAATATTTACATAAGTATTATTCTGATGTTGAAATGTAGTTTTATCTTTGAGCTTATCACTTTTTCACATACTGACATGAAATAGATGTATATATAAATCCGACACGCATGGAGAACTTTTGATACGTACATATACTGCTTATGCATCAAAAACTCACATTGAAAAGTTTGATTCCTTCTCTTATGCATAAGTACTATATACTCTAATGCAGAATATATCAGCTTTTCCATGAATGTAAAATCCTCGAAAAAGTGCAAAGCGCAAATGCTTATCGCTCCCACGACCTCTGTAATAATCGAGCGCATGCACGTATACGTAGCGAGAGAATATCTGAAATATTGAAGAAAAGCGCGCAGAGCGTGTCAGCTGGGTATATAATACTTTAGTAAAGTTTGTGGAATGCGCTTTTGTTTTGTTCCAGGCCCTGCAACGCATCGCCGGAGGAAGGAATATTGAGCGGCGGCGTCGGTGCAGGCAACGGCGGACTCGGGGCTAAATTGAAATGTCCGGCGTCGATATCGCGGCTGAGAGTCGAGAAGATCGAGGGTGGACTGATGGTGGCCGGGGTCGTCGTGGCCGCCAACTGTCAAATTGCCCTACCGGCCTTCGGCTTCCTCTTCGTCCTCGTTGGTGCTGTTCTTACCGGTGAGTAACTTTATCGCCATCTATATGCGAGTCCCTAGCTTTTTTTTCCTTTTTTGCTTTCTCTCTGTCTCGCGAGCAGAGGATATAGCGTTACCGAGAGTTAGAAGCCTTATAGGAATGACCGCGCAATGCTTTCGATTACTTTTTTTTGTTCGTTCTACCTTTTAGGCTGCTGAACACTTGATTTGTGCCTAATCTCCCCTTTTCCGTTTTTTTTTTTTACGCTCTTTGAGTTAGTAAGAGAATCCTATAGAGCAGTGATTTTACGACGCATACCTAATCTTACATTTAACAGTGCGAATGCATCGTTTTAACTACTGAAGTTATAGTTTGAGAAATATAGGAACGTATATAAGCTGTGATACAATGTTGCGAGATAATAATTACAGTAAACGTCACCATTTATAAATATTGGTTTTAGCATAATTTTTATAGATAAGAAACGAAGCAGGAAAAGCATCGAAGGTCGAGTCTCTATAATAGTTATTACCGCAATTCAAGGTCAGCTGAGATAATATACAGAATGTTATACGTTTAATGCTAATTGATATTCTTATTCGTTGATTCAATCCCAACACCAGAAGATCCAACAGGTTGCATTATATTGGTTTTGATGCGACCGCGTCAATAATAAACGCATAATCCAAAATAAACAATATAGCATAAGCTATACCCGCATCAAACTCGCGACGATAACAATCGTGCAATAACAAATCTCTGTATCTCTAGTTCCGAGTGTCATTAATAAAGACGAGACAAATGGAAAAAAAAATAAAAATAAATAAATAAATAAAGCTAATTGCTTCTGGAAACGTTACATCAGGCGTGTATATAATCGAAGCGTTGCGTCTATAGAGAAAACAAAGTAATCGGAGCTTTCTCGGTAGAGCCGTAATACAAACCAAAGAGTCGTATACGTCAACTCAGCGTTCCGATAATTTTATATAAGGAAAAAGAAAATTAAGCTTGCAATCATAAGAAACATAAACTTATTACGGAGCTCTCCACAATTGTATAAGTGGCTGCGCGACAGCAGTGCACAGTGTAGGCCAATCAACTAATAGCGACGTGAGCTGTACCGCGAGCGCGAGTTCAAATAACCGCGGCGATCGTAACACCATCGCGCGTCGCGTAACCGATGCAAACTTTAACAATGGTTCTTCGGCGTGTTCGATGCCTCGAGGAAGCCGACAAACTGTTGGCGTACATACACCCTGTCGGTCTGCAGGCGACACTTCGCTATATACATGTTTCTCTCTCTCTCTCGAAGCCTTATTGGCGAGGAGTTGGGCGAGGCCGTTAACGGCTTTGTTAACGCTCATAACGGCCGCGCGCTTATTTTTCTTATGTATATCATTGCTACGGTGTCCGCGGTGATTGGATGAGATTGATTACGGAAAGCGATGGATTGTAAAGTCGGCGAGACACGACGGACTTTAATTGGATCCACTATGGGGGCGTGTTTATTGGGTCATGTGTGTGGGTCGTCTTGCCACTACGGGACTTAATCTACTTAGCGCCGGGGAATCTACGCGATATTCATGATGTAGAGAGCTCCGGGATATTTGATTGACTTCAGTCTGAGGGGATTTTTCTCGGCTGTACTCTGCGAGTGATTTTTTTTCCGCGAAAGCTGATATTCGTCCTGGAGATTGTTTACAACGCCAGCGGCGTTAACGTATTAAAGGATCGCCTCGGATTAGCTGGCTTATTTCAATGTCAATGCCACGAATGCCATTTGCGCGTTAGTTAATTTATAAAATTTGCGCAGAAGAAGTAATAAAAGACTCGTTGGCATGAATGCTTTTCAAAATAAGGTTCATTATATGCAACTCTCTGTCGTCCAGAAAGCAGCTTCTTTTCAATTCTCTAATATAGTTGTAGCGGAAAGAATGAATCTTTAGTATTATACCGTTGCATTCAGAGCTAAAATTATATTGCTGCACCAGACGAAAGAAATGTATTGATCGAATAAACAGAGACGTGTTTTTTTTTATCAATAAAAATTAGTACAAAGCACATCGTAGAAGTAGGTCAAGAGTCAGCTTTCGTTCCCTGCGCATATAGTCTTTCGGCATGCAGTATGAAAGATTGCGTCTTTGCACCCCGAGGACGCCACCGCCGACGACGATCTTGATATCGCAGCGAAAAATTCTTGACTCTCTTGCTCGCGAACTTGAGAGAGAGAGAGAGAGAGAGAGAGAGAGAGAGAGAGAGAGTAATGAAAAGCTTTTTCTGATATAGACGTCGCCGACGACTGCTTTATTGCGCTCGCGAATATTCGATGTTTTCGCATCACAGCGCGAGTATAAATCCCGAGATCCATTCGACACTGAGATAGAATTTCGCTTTATCGCGACATTGTAAACAAGTATAGTAGCTGATCGCATGGAAAACTGCACACAATAGACAATAAGGTATGTAATAGTAGGAGATATATTATATTGTATGGTATAAAAATGTTTGCAGCTGCCTCGTATCGGGGCCCAGGCGAGGACGAGGACAAGGACTCGTACGCGGCGCGGATCGCCTTCACCGGCAACTCCCGCATCCTCGGGCCTATCTGCATAGCCGTGGGTGCCCTCATGTTGGCGCTGGGCGCCTTCCTCTGTGCCCTTACGAGGCGGGCCAGGCGGCGCGAGCGTAGGGTCGGCTTCCACTGCCCCCTACACGGCGACTTCTACCCCCTCAGTCCGGCTCAGGGCGCCAAAATGCTTGGTGAGTCATCTCTCTCTCTTTCTCTCTCTTTCAGCTTAATTCCACACATATATATATTATATGTATACACATTTTCGAGATATTCGATATTGTATATATAGGAGCGCGCTGATCGATGTAGTAGTTGTTTCCGAGGCGTTTCACCGCTTTAACTCATGCATATATATGTATACATGCAGAAAAGTGTTGTTTAGGAAGCCGAGTAGGACTGAAAAAAGCGGCTTTGTATAACCTATTTATGCAATGTCCGAACTTGGAATATATACTGGATGTCATTTTAATCTGCTTTCTATATCTATATACAATATAGCAGTGACTTATATGTTGATGTATTAATTGAATTCTAAGCGTAAGAGTAGACGTATTTTTTATACAGCAACAAAACGAATATATATACATGTACAGATGAGAATAAACAAAAGAATCAAGTGTTTATAACTCTACACACAAAAAAACTGCAAGAAATTCAGCTGAACTTGAGATTTTTCCAAAATGATTATGCGCGAAACGTCCGAAGCGGTCGTTAAAGATGCAAATCTCATCACTTGCGACACGCTCCACCCGCGATAACGTTAGCGCATGCGAAGCGCTTGCGTAATTAGATAACTTCCGAAACAGTCCAGACCCGGTAACGTACCGCGAGCCGCCACCGGCAACTAAAATTCTTCGCTCGCGCGCTAAAATGAGCAAAGATAATACTTGAACGTTACAAGTTCACCATGCGACGCGCTCTGCTAACGAAGCGAGCTGAAAAGTCCCGAGTGATTTCCTCGCTCGAGATAAAAGGAATTTAACGGGACAGCCAGCTAGATCCTCTTGCCGCGCGTTCTCGGACTAAAACTCGGCGATCCTCTCCATCCGCGCGAGCGACGGACCGTAACAGCGCATTACATTTCTGGCGCGGGATGAGATCGCGGAAACGTTGGGAAGGAAGAATCTCCTTCTCTCTCTGTCTCTGGGAGCGAAGAAAAGTAAAAAGGAGAGAAAAGGCAAGAGGACTGGTTCTTTCTTCCCCGAGATTCGAGACCCGATATACCTACACACACCATCTTCCGTAAAGCCATCATTTATATGAATCCGACGGCTACGCGCGAACCTTTTTATTAACGTATTATAAATAAGGGGAGCTTTCGCGTGAAATTTAAGCGAGTATCGCACGCGCGTGTGAGAAAATGCATTGCGCAACTCTGCGCGGGATTCGTTTTCCTATTATATATGTTTATTACGCGGAAGTTGTATTATTTATGTAATTTGCACAGGATGCGAGTTCAGATAAAATTGACTTTTCTGCGCCGCGCGGTTGAGTCACTCTTTTTACGGCGCCCCTTTTTTTCATCTACAGATTTTTATGCGCAAACGCGATTTTCGAGTCAGTCTGTGTTCAATGCGTTAATTGAAAGACTTGAGAGCAAAGTGGTGCAGTTTTATGAAAAAAGAAGCGTAGGCGCGGGAGCGTAAGACTGTGCAATATATATATATATATATATTATTCAAAAAGAAATCCAGCGAGCGTCAAAAAATTGTTTGGCTACACAATGCCGCTGCACTGTGCAGAGAAGCGCGCGCGCTTTATGAATTATTCTCTTAGATTAAATTGAATGCTTTGACAATAGGTTTATATTAAATATTATCCAGGGGTCGAGTGAGTCGATTTCAGTGCGACATAATCGAACAAAGGAACTCCCGTATCGACATTCCATTTTTCCGCACTGCGAGGAGATAAAATGTCGAGAAACGCGCGCGAGAGAGAGTGGACAAAATCCGTCGACTGACGATCGTTCTATACAAGCGACAAACGACACAATGCGCTCGACACTCGAGGCTCCGTCCTGTCGCTGATATTGTTCCACGCGAAATTCTCGCGCACTTTGCCCACACTGCAGCGGAGCGTATAAATATACGCCTACTCCAACTCTGTATATTCGTATACGTATACTGCGATATTGCTCTATAGAGAGAAAAGTGTGTGCAGAGGAAAAAGAGTAAGAGAGAGAGGCTCGGATAATGTAATGTCGTGCGCTAATGAGGTCAAATGGAAAAGTCGGAGAATATAACGCGCGGTCGCGACTTGTACACAGACGTGGAAAAAGCTCAACGCTCTCGTTAAATTATACACGCGCGATTGCGATTATACGTATGTACAGGCGATGAGTGCATACTTGATTTTCCTTTTTCTTTTTCTGTATTTTTTTTTCCTTTTTTTCTTTGCAATGGGTCGATACGAGACGCGCGAATTTTCCCTTTTGCGCTGCGTTTCTCTACCTCTCCGTTTTTTTTAAACTCAATTAAGTTTAATGATGAAGTTTCGCGACATTTTTCAGGCCGGAGCTCGAGTCGCTGAATTCATTCGGGTTCACGATCCCAGTACCGATTTTCTGGGACACGCGTTTATTATTTACGAGGTTCTTTTCCGCGCACTGCGAGGGAATGTGTGTGCTAGTTGAAAGTGCATTTGCACCGTCACGACTTCTCGCATCTGCTTTGCAATATACCGAATATAATCAAGTGTGTTTCATTAAAAGGAGGATTATATACGAAGAAATATCGCGACTGCAGCTCGTGCGTTATGGAAAATGAAAAATATGAACGTGTTACAGGTTTAATCGCTTTTAGAGGCGGTTTAAATTTTATATTAATATGCTGCATTACAGATTATGCTTTAGATTTACGTGTAAATGTAGGGTTCTTACAATTACTTATTCGTCCAATTTGTCTTTCAACTAGTAATGAATATAATTCTGCGCAGCTTTACAAACTTAATTCGAACGTTATATCCTCCTTTCGAGTAACCCTTGACACACAACGTGTAGTTTTGCACTTGCAAATGGAGTCAACCAATTAGTCAACTCAATTTATCCTTTGTTACGTCTTTTTGATATACCGCGTCATAATTGCTCAAAGCTCACTAGCGCTCCGAGGTGGCTATTAAAGTACCGCAGTTAAAATTCATTGCTGCATTATTGTACTATACGTAAGGTCAGAGAGACATGATAAGGGCAGACCGCGTACAAATCAGATTGGCTCTCTTGGATAGATCGTCTAAAACTTTTTCGATTCCGCGCACGCGAACTTTCGGACGTATAAATCTGCTTTACCGCAAAATCCCCGGGATTTTGCGCCGGCGGCAAAAGTTGGCTAAAAGCTGATTTTGAAAAATTCTTCAACTCGAAAGAGAGAGAGGAGGGATTGCGACAGAGAGCAACAGCTCGCGGCGTTGCAGAGAGCAGAACTCGGGCGCTGAGAGAGAGAAATTGGGAGCGTGCGAAAATTTAGGACGAGGCTAGGTCGGGCTTCTTAACGAATCGCAAGCATATATAAGCGGATTGCCAGGATTCAGGCTAATGCGAGAATATCGAATTATCGCGCGCTCGCTCGGGCTGTCGGTCAACGTACTTATACTTACTCTACTCTCCTCGCTTACCCGCGCCGTAAAGAAGATGCACCGTGCACCGCGCGATGTATACAAGTGCAGTGCCGCGCCGCCAATTTTCCACCGCGGATGACCCGATTTCTAATTGGACACAGAGGCAGTACGAGGAGCTTTACTTGGGACAGGTATATATAATATATATGAAGCTGGATTACGGGTCGTGGCGGTGCGTGTGATTGTTACAAGCTCGCTCGAATACAAACTGTTGCCGATAAGCGTCTGGACCCGTTTGTACAACTCGTTCAATAAAAAAGAATCCACCGCGCATATAGGGTTTTTCCTTTCGTCCAACAATTTTGACACCCTCATATAATGGTCGGACGTGTTTTTGTGTAAAAAGCAATAAAGTTTGAAATCAGCAGGGTTCGCATAATGTCTGACGTTGGCGTTTTGTTTGTCAGGTGCAGGTAAGAACGTGGGCGGCTGGACGAAGATCCCGTGCTTTCGAAGCCGCTCGGCGACGATGGGCGGCAACAGCAACGGGGTGAACGTGAAGTTCGGCTCGCGGATCGGACCGCCCCAGTGTCCGCATTCCGTACTCAGCAGTACGCGCAGTTCCGTAAGCAGTTCGCCCCTCAGCCCCTGTCCGACGCCTATGCCCTTCCTCGTTACTTCTGGCTCCATGAGGTAAATATATATACATTGATATAATCTTATACTAATTTATATGCGCTCAATATTTAAACTCTCAAAGCTGCATGTACTCTTTTATCGAACGATTCTTTTCTTTTTTCTTTTTTTTTTAACTCGATTGATTTAGCGGTACATTTCTATTGCTGTGCTGTACAAACTTAGTTAGCTAGCTCTTGGAAACACTACGAATCAAGTTGTTAAACTTTTATAGCTATTGCATGGTATCGGACTGCTTCGAGCTTTATCGTATATGCAGAGCTCGTTATGTTGATTATGCACAGCAGCCTTGGTAACTTTCTGCGATATGTGACAAATTATTTTTTTAGAACGATCAGATTTTTTTTTTTTTTTAATATTGTATGAGAGATTGTGATGCGCATTTCATAAACTTTGTTATTTCCCTTATGGGAATAAAAATCTATATTGATTTTTCAAGGCTAAAAAAAGAGTTCGATATATAAAATAAATAATACTTGCTAGACTAGAAAAAAAAAATTTCTTCTCTCAGTTTATGCATATAATACAGTAATTCAGCTGTAACGAATTACTGCTAAGATGCTATACAGATAAACTTTTTTTAATATCCATAAAGTAACATTTTTCAAAGAGTTTATTTATCGCTAACGAATGATGCATAAAAAACGATTCGTAAGCAGCATATTTCTGACAGAGTGCATCGAAAATTATTATATAGATGGCCAAAGATTCCGTATAAATGAAAACTATTATATTTAATCGTTTGTATCGTCGCAAAATCCGCAGTTAATTTACAAACTGACTAAATTTCAAATTCAAACGCGCAAACATCTGCACTTTGTTTTGCAAAGTAATTATAGGTATACAGGATTTTAAAACGTTCAGTCAACCGAGTCGCATTCAAACAAAATTTACAGTCTCCAGCCGTGCATATAGAATGGCAAACCGAAAGAACCTTCAAGTCCGGGTATAAAAGTCTACATAAACCACCGCAGCACAAGTCTCAATTATCGTCCCTACATCGTATATACTAGGCTATCGTCTCACATTGGCGGCCGTTGCATGGACGGCTCTCCTTTACTTATAGGCTCGCGCTCGCGTATATATAAACCACGGCTTCACGGAGACACAAAAGCATCGCGTCTAATAATAGCCCGGCTACTAGTGAATTAATAATATTTGAGATGACTATATGTAGAACGAGACGAGTGGCCGTCGCTCTGCTCTGTGCACACCGAGCACCGAGCCGGGAGTGATATATAGATATAGGGAGAGAGAGAGAGAGAGAGAGAGAGCTTTAGTGCAGTGTTTGGCCTGTGCTCATCGATCCGCCGCTCTACAGCGCTCACATGCACTCTATAGTTGACGACTATATACGTCGCTCTTGTTTTTCTTTTACGCGCGAGCGGCTGATCGAGTAGTGTGTGCCGCTGTTGCAGTCGTTTCAGGTTGATCCTCGATTGATTGTATATAACAGAGGGACATACGAAATTCGGCTGCAGCTAGTTCCGTGATGATTTCTCGCGATATTGATCCGCTGTCGCTCGCGACGCTGACGCGCAGCAGTGGAACAAGAGAGGGCACACATCAATTGGTGTACGCAAGGGAAAATCAGAAGGGCGTGTGCGAGAGTGCGCGAGATAATTGGGATTTTTTTTTTCAATGCGTCGCCTGACTTTCTATTGTTTCGAGAATTACCTATACATACATATATATAGCTTGCTTGTACCGTTCGACGTGTTCTATATATTTCGCAATACGAGAAAATATTCTTTTATAAAAATAGATTTGTGTGCAGCTTGAATTGCTGCATGTATAGATGCAATTCATTGGCATTAAAGATATTGTTTTTGGAGCTGGTTCTATATATATTTAACTGAAATCGATGCGACTTAATATGCAAGCTTTCCATTGCCCGATATCATGAAAATGCTTGCGCCAGAATAACATTCCAAGTCGAATGAATGTCTTATTATATATTTTATCAATAACCTTATCTGTATATATTAAATCTTGAAACGGATAGATCACTTTCAAATAAAAACGATACAATATTTCATTTGCAAATGCTCATACACTTGTTAAGTGTATCGAAGAATATTTTGCTGCAACTTAAAGGAATTATTATCATAATCAGATTTCCATCGTCGTGTTTCGAGCATCTCGAGCACTGTACACCGGGACCAGCATCTCCTACGTGTCGCACCTATATGGCCGTGTCTCTGTGTTATATAGCTTATTTCGGAGCACCATTTATAAAGTCTGCGCGCTGACGTAGGAGCGATTCGTAAATCCAGATGGTGGTGCGCGGCTCGATCGTTAGAGAATAGCCGAGGCAAACGGCCGCGCGCGGAGTCGCGAGATGAACTGTACAATTGCGATATATCCATTTGTTGCAATAGTAGCTTATCGGCAGGTTTACACAATATAGCGCCTCATTCGACAGCTGATATTAATGTATAGTGCGAAGAAATTGTCCGGCCGCCGACTAATCACACGCGGTCTTTTCGCCTTTTTTTTTCTGATTTCAGCAGCGGAATGGTGCAGATAAGCGCCGGGGCGAATCTCTCACCCGACCAGACCTTCGGCTCCATCAGGTCGCTCTCGGTCACGCGGGAGGTCGCCAGTTTTCCGCTCTCTCGGACGCCTACGCCACCCCCGGAGCACAGGTAACGATCGCACATTCTTCCATTTGCACCGCCGTATTATTATTGTCCTTACCTCAACGTCATTGCAATTTCGTCTTTACCAAAGTCTACTGCACTATGTAACGCGATAATAACCTTGAGATGCGAGTGTAATATTATCTGCGCACTTTAATTATCTGCTGCGGTGTAATTTGAATTTATAAGCCGAGAATAATAACGATGCATCGCGGAGTAGAGCACCGTTAAGCAATTGAATTCTGATTAGACGCTCGTAAGAATGTAAACTTTGTATTACGAACGCGATGCTCTCTCGCATTTTTCAACAAAGTGTAATATTAATAATATTATAAAAGCACGTTCTATAACATCGCGGCGTGGAGTATAATAAAAAAAACCTCGCAAGTAGTTACGCACACGAGTATCGTCGGTGGGATAATGTAATCGGCCTTGGATATCGGTATAATTCATTGTCGAACATTCCAAACACTCTTGCATAGCGCGCGATACTCTTGCCGGGGATGATGGCAAATAATAACAAAGCCGGAACGTAAAAACAAAATTGACTCACGCTCATCTTTCAAGCGCATACCTATAAGCAATCAGCGCACTTCCAATTATAACCGTATATCGCACGTATACTCGCGTGATATTTAGTCGCAATCCAATTTTCTAAACAAGACACAAATTCGTGCATTCATTTAGCGAATGCAGCTCGAAAGTCGATGTCGTCGATAGACTTTTATTCCCTGCATCAGTCTAAAGTAAATAACTCACTGACCAAGTACTCCCAACTGATCCACACAGGCCGATATCGAGTCAACCGGCGAGCAGCACCGAGGATTCCAGTCCGACACTAGCACCGATCCCAGGATGCCTCGACAACATTAGTCCTGCGGCCAAGGATCACCAAGGCCTGCTCTGCGCGACCGCTACGAGTACACCCAGGCCGGAGATATGCGTACTCGCGCCCTCGCATCGACACGCGGAGGAACAGCAGCAGCACCAGCTGCCGGTGCCCCGATCGACGAGTCTACAGACGAGCCTCCAGACGAGTCGCAAGTCCGTCAGTATAGTCCTGCCGGATGAGCCGCGACTCGGATGACAGACGGCGGCCGGAGGACATTTCGTGCATCGGTGCTCGGCCAACGCCACCGGAGCCTCAGCCGCTGGGCCCGAGACTATGACGCCCGCACGAGCTTGAAGCACCGGCTGCTTTGAGGCCCTCGTCCGAGTTGATCGTGTTGCGAGGCGATGGTCGATTGCAGGTGCTGCGCCGAGCCAGCAGCAGCAGCTTCCTATACACGAGCCCTAATCCCTTTTTGCCCCGTTTCCCTACAGCAGCGGCTTCGCGCGTAGAATGAGGAGTTTGCGCGCGCCAGTACGATGAGCGACACTTTTCTTCTTTTTCTTTTTTTTTTTTAAATAATCAAAAGCCTAGCTGTACAAGACTTTTTAAAGAGCGTTTAACGTTACTTGCTGTATGCGTATATAGGTATATCCAACTTGCTTAAATATATATATTCCGTTGGTCTTGTTCATTAAATGTTTCGTTGCGGAGTCTGCGAGGACTGGAAAGTGGGGCAGAAAGGGTTTTTCGGCTGCCCGGGGAACTTGAGCCGGAGACTTATACGACGTTGCTCAAGAATTTGTTTTCTTACTTTACAAAAGTATCTCGAAACAATGCGGTAATTTTCCAAAAAAAAAAGGTTTCATCGCGCAAAGAGCAAATAATACAGCGCTAATTGGCTCGGATTCGCCGCACCTCGCTTATAGCCTTCGACGAAGCAACGAACTCTGGCGACGACGCAAGCTCTTTCTCTCCTCGTCCAACACGAATTATTGCTAAAGTGTAGGAATTATCTTCCTCTGCTTGCATAGAGAGAAAGAGAGAGAGAGAGAGAGAGAGAGAGAGAGAGAGTGGGACGAGGGCAAATATGAACTGCAAATATATATATACATATACATATAAGCGACAATCGTGTGTAGTGAAGTTTGCGCGTGAGAGAGAGTGCGCGTAAAAGTGAACGAAACGAGTGCGCCGCGAATCCCGACTAAATGAGCCTCTAAAGCGAACTTTTAATTTGTAAAAATCCTAGTCTTGTATATATATTATAATAATGATAATGAAACGAAAAAAAAAAGAGGAGAAGACGTGAGCGTGAATGCGGAGACAATGAGAATAAGCGAATGGGGAATCAACGGAAGACGTATATGTTCAAATAATGGAACATGAGTCGCGGTGTGCACGTAATTGTCGCGCGAACAATAGAGTCGAAAAACATTTTGTATCGTTCTACTGAGTTGTTGTTTGTAGTTTTGTATGGAATCACAATTAATTGCGGTTGTAGCGGTGAGAGGAGGTCTCGCTGCTGCTTTTCTTGAGATGCGCGCTTCGAATTTCGATCGAACTCGTTTCATTTTCTGTATACCGTGTAGTAGATTAGTTGTGGTAGGGAATAATTTATTCCATGTGAAATTCATTACGATTTTGTACAATCATGCAAAAATGTTCCCGAGTCGAGCGATGATGTACGTGTAGCGCGCGCGAGTCGGGCAACGCGAAAAACAAAAGGGGTATAGTGAAAATCTCTCGAATTCTTTACGCGTCATCTAATCCCCTGTTTATCATGTAAATCGGACAATACGTTGTATTAATTCTAACCTAATTGTATAACTGTATAATTGCGGTTTTAGTCGGCCTGAAGATTAGAAACAAAATGAAAATATAACGTATCAGGCACGAAGGGAAAATATAATTTTCGCGCAGTGGCTTTCGATTATTTTTCGAAACTTTTTGACAGAAGTCGACAAAAATATTACAAGTGGGTTGATTTACGGGACAAATGTTAAAATACAATTGTACATGTTATACGCGTATATAGCCGGCGAGTTGTTTAGCCAGTAAGCCAAATTCTGATATTGCAACGGAGACAGGCGATCCTCGCGCCTCCTCGATCTTCTAGAGATGCGCGTAATAGGGAAAGACACGCTGAACTAAATAAATCCGGCGTGTAAGTTTACTCAGGAGTTCGCGCGCGCGCCCCGACCGCCAACCTATCCCATTAGCGGATTTTCGCGCTCGACGCGGCCAGCGCCAGAATTCATTATATACTCGTGCCAAATAATACGCGCGCGCCTAATGTGCGATCAATTTTACTCAGCTGGCAGGGATGATTGGTTCTGATATACTTTTCTTAGAACGAGACAATGGCTGCGTTGGATATATTGGTTGCGAAAGCATCTCGATTCGCATTCTATAAAAAAAATAGGACGGAGAATATACGTACAAGCATTTATTCCATTTTCAATTTTAAAAAATCGAGCACTCGACTATCTCGCGCTGGTATAAAGATCTTTAATATAATTCATTTTGCGAAACGAAATTATTCTCCTTACCGATAATGCATATAGAAATTATTATAAAATAATTATTAACGAATGTACTTGAACTTACGTCTAATTATATCTTGCGATTAATTACGTATAAGTAAACGATTAGAATACACGCACGATATTAAAATTTTTTCAATTTAATATAATACATAGTTGGGATACCGGTCGTAATTTGTAAAAGGAATCAGTGTTTGTAAGATTTTTTTTTTTTCAAAGAAACTATTTTAGCTAAAAAAAGTATTGAGTAGTGACTATCCCTGTTTTGCCTCGTAAATACGCGAGTAAGCGAGTAAATGTTGGAAAAGAGTTCATAACGATTGCCAAATGAGTACAGACTTTTATTGAACGTAAACTTACTCTATGTCGGATATTCAAAATTGATAACTAGCTAATTTGAAATGTTAGAGAAATATGTAATTAAAAAAAAACCATCATTGGGATACGTTAATCTTAACAAGGTTAAGTTTTCAATGTCTTTTGTTTATAAATGTACAGAAAAAAATGGCAAATTATATCATTAGTTCGGCTATAAGATTTTTCAACAATCTTACGAAAGGATTGAGAATCTACTTGTTTGCTTAATTCGTAAAGACTAAATAAAAAATAGCATTAGTGTTTTCGAATTATGAAAGAAATACTTCATCAATAGTTTTTAAGAAAACTGTTATAGGAATTGACAGACTTTTACGTTTGATTTTGCAACTCAATATAGTTATGAAAGTGGCTATTTTCAAAGATAAATTCTCAGCGCTTAGCATCATTTCGAAGTATCGATCTTAGATCTTTAAAGATTAATAAAAAGAGTATATGCAAGATTTTCCGATTCTCGCAGCTATGACAAGTTGAAAGAAATAAAAGTAAAGAAAGAATAATCAAAGGTTTATTGATATAAGACGTTCCGATGATGCTATAAGATGAACGAAAAAGTCCAAGCTTATTTGTTTTATAAAATGAACGCTCGCTCGAACGCGAACGACATAACGTCCACTTCGATAAATAATTAGAGATACAGAACTGCCCGAGTGTAGATTTTGCTTTTTTATATTAGAACAAAATGTAAACAGAGGACCCGAACTTTTCATAAATAATAAGTAAAAAAGGACAAAAAAAAATTCTTTGCGGTACAGCACATTCCTATAGGTTCTCAGCGTCTGATTCTCGCTGCTAAACGACACCACGTAATTATTTTAGTAATACATTAGTTTGCGAAGGCCTCGATCTACAACAGTCGAGAAACAAAATTATCGAATGCGCTTCTTACTTCGTTTCGAAACTTTCCTACAAGGCCACAAACCTTTAAAATATGTGAATACCACTAATTCAGTCCAGTCGATATAATATAAACGTAATTTTTAATAACTTTCTAGCGATTCTATTCAAATAATCATTTATTTACCAACTCCTTTCCTTGAACTTTTCAATCGTTTCACCTCTAAATGTTAAAAACAAAAGATCCAGAAGAACGCTCAATAATTTTCGACTCGACGAAAACGGCCTTCGAGGGCCAACCTAAGGTTTTTTCGCGAAAATGTGATAATAAGATAACAAAAAAGGAAAACAGTAATGAACGAAAAGCTCGGTTTTTAACATGGACTATTCACGCAAAAGAAAAAAGGGATTCACAAACAATAATGGCTGGTTAGCGCATACTTGTTTAAGCGAATATAAAATCTATAAGTGTACATCAAACGCCCACGCCTGAGATATAATGCATATAAAATCGCGTAATCCAAGCATCGAAAAGAGCAGCCGCCGTTTTCTTTTCCTTTTTCCATTCGTTTCGAGGCAACAAAGCTGATGGAGTTTTCCGGCCTTTTTTTGTAACGAGACGCGTGCAACTGCATACGTCGAAAATAGGTAGAAGCCAATCCACAAAAGACGCAGATTGATTTAAAGATTTTCCCACACGTTGAGATGATGAAAAATTGTCGGTCAAGTGCTCTACTCAGAACTAACGACGAGATTTGCTACACTGAAAAATTTTTTAAACAACCTATATGTATATCGATATATTGTGCTAACTTTAAAGTATAAAAGCTCGTATGTACTGTGTGCATACACGGTAAAGTGAAGACGTAAAGAACTTAGTTCGTAAGCATATTAAAATGGAAAATAATTATTGTTTCCGTATACTGGGAAGATTTTTCAGTGTGCATATAACTTCGTAGGAGATACCTTGCAAACGTTCACATATAACTGTAATTTATTATTTTTACAAAAGCGAAAAAATAAAGATAGTTTGTGATATTAGAATAAAATATATATTTAGTTTGAGATTTTGTCCAGTGATAAGAATAAATCTGTTTTTTTATCTATGTTATAATTATATATGAAGAAGAGAATGTTTTAAAAATTAAATTATATTCAAAATGCATCATATAGGTATACATTTGAATATACGTACTATATATTATTGTTTGCAAAAGTTTAAAAAGGAAAATATTATATAGAAAGCTTTTAATCATCGTCCATAATACACGTCGTCAAAGAATTTTTAAAACATTTTTTTCTGTTCGGTTGAGCGCCGATGAACACGTATTAAGTACTGTCTTTTTTGAAGTTTCGACTATTCTTTTGTTATATTACGAATAAAAGCAATATCTTTTTACTTCGTTAAAGCATATTATATATAATATACCATTCATTTATCCTTTTACTCCTTGCGCTTAAAATGCCGCTCCGTCGCGGCATTTTCCATCAATTTTTTACCTACATATATAAAATATCATCCCGCTATTAGCCATTAAAAAAGAAAAGAATTAATAAATAAATAATGCTTCGATTATAACATATGTATTCGAAACTAACGCTATATACGAAATTCCCCATTGCGATAATATGAACATTATACGAAGTTTACTACAACATGCGCATATCAAAGCGTGAAGATAATATTTAAACCAAACGACTCATATGATGTATCGTGCAATAGATAAACAAGTTTAAAAGTTATAAAATATGCTATAATGCATTCGATGTAATTTGATTTTCTCTTGATTTCTGTTAATTCACAACTTTATTTCGATTGTTACATGTTACGATCATCGAAACTATCAAAAAGAATAAAATGCAAAATTGTATGCAGCACAATTTCGACAGTTATATAGCCAAATTGCTTTGTTTCACCGAACAAATAAAAGAAAGAAAAATCAAGATAAGAATTCCGGAAAACTATAATTATCAAGACTCGACGTTGCGCGACATGACGAACCAGTATTTGTTACCTAACAGGATCTACGCTATTGACAATTCATACTGTATTTATACCAACCAACCTGTATATTTTGTCCATAGAAGAATAAAACTTTAATAAAATTAATTTCATTATCATTTTTTTATTTCCCATAAATTTTTTCATTATAAAGATAGTCTATACTTAAGTATATAAATGGCATAAAAATATTTCAATGATTATTTAAATGCTTTAGTAAAACATATCTCATGTGTACAAAAACTTAAAGTTTAAAAATTTGTTACAATAGAATTTAATACTCTGCTAGTCCAAGTTGTACCGAGGTATCGTGATATTTGTATAACTACAAGTGCCGGCTGATGTAGCGAGAAACGATTTGCTGAGGTCTCAATTCCCACTTGGTATACACATCTTTCGGAACACGGACCTGAAAACCAAGATGAAAAGTTGGTAAAGATAAAAAGTAAGTACATATAATAGGTGTATAAGGAATAACGAAAGGGTATCATCCAAATGAGTAATAGGAAGTACCTGATCGCCGTCGAAGCGGTTGAGGAATGTGACGCAGACGATCGCGGCCCTGATGCCTGCGAGATGCGTGAAGGCCCCGAAGCAGGTCGCCTCCATCTCGATGTTTCTGACGCCGGCCTCGTGGAGCCTCTTGAGATAAGCCATCTTGTCGGCCTCGGTGTGGCTGCAGAAGGCCCCGTCTATGCGACCCTGGCCCTCGTAAAAGTCCGAGGCGCACATAGTCTTACCGATCACTAGCTCGTACCCGTCCTTCACCTCGTGCAGGGACTTGACTTCCTTCACCAAGTCCTGATCGAATTTCGCTGGCCTTTTGATCTTCTCGCCGCACACTGCCTGCAACAGCGATGCATAATATATATGTAAGTGACGCAGAACAATGAAAGAGTGTAGAGCTTCGATAACGCAGCGGGATATATCAAATTTTCCACGTATCCAAATAGGCAATGTTTAAGCCAAACTCATCGCGAGACCAGATCAATTTACTACATGTGCTTATACAATGCACAGTCATTCGCTACTGCTCTTACCGTGAGCGCGCATCGATAACACGAGCTAATGCTTCGATGATGCTTGGAAATGTGGTGACTCAGCGTGCTTCATTAATTGTGCACTATTATTAATTTCTCTGTCAAGATTCATTATTCTGATTCATAGTCGCGTTTCGATTGGATTCTGTGGATTCTCGCGTATAGGTTAATATTATACCAACATATTGACGTACCTGTTCGTGATATGGATTGAGCATTTCGTCGATAGCCTCTTGGGTAATGACCACTGTACCAGGTTCCACTCCGATACCACCGCTGGTCCCTATCCTAAAGAATACTGGATTTTTCACCTTGGCATAGTACATCAGCTTAATGACTTCGTGCAGGAGGATTTGAAGGGACGGTACTCCGATGCCATGCTGCCAAAGTTACTTTTCATTAGTATATAAACAATCTCAGTGATGGTTATATATGTAAGTTTTGGAATTGAGCTTCAAAATTTTCCATTATCGAGTAAAATTAATTATTTTATCAAGAAATAAAAATTCCATAATAAACCTATATACTTTTATATATGTATATCTATCTTTAATTGGAGTATATCTAAACAGATAATTTTCATTTTAAATTTTCAATGGTTTTTCTTATCAATCTTTATTCAAGATATTGTAGAAATGATTAAACAACACATTCGGTATACATGTCGTAGACCCACACATACAAAAAGTTGATTTACAAGAAGATTTATAAATATAATCTGCTTTTACAAACTTGATAAATAATATATCAGCTAAGTACTCACACTTATCGAAAGCACTGGTCCGACTTTGTACATTGAATAACGATGGGAATGTTCCTTCATTTCTTGTAGCTCCGTTCCTGGTGGCAGCTTGTCACCCAATTCTGACAGTATGAATTTTGCAAAATGTTCCATTCGCGATGGTGCACCGCCCATACAGACGAACTGTGTTAACAATAAAACTTTCCCTTTATTAAGGAATGCATCAAAACTTTATTCCATCAATTATGTATTGTTTATGCACTAATACTGATGTCGGTTATGCTCTTCGCTTGCAACATAAATCAATTGTGTAAAAATTATGACATAGATAACTTTGCAATCACAATAATCTAAAATATACTAGGTATCAAAACTGACAACTTTCACTACAAAATTTTACAATTTGCATAAATGGGTGAGAAGTAAAATGGTATATTATTGTTTTCTATGGCCTTCTATACTTTATCTTGCACGCGGCATAATGATTCTCTCTCAAGCTCATACAATTTCTTATCTCGAATGATTCAACCACAATCTTATTCCTGATAAAAAAAAACTGCATGCACGTGAATTTCGTAAGTCAACTGTACATGCATTTAGAAAACAAATCAAAATTCTTCAAATAATTTGCGTTGCAAATAATGCGTCAGCTTTATTTAAACATTCTCTTTATTGCTCGGAGTGGAATTTTGAATGGATACGTATGCGACATCGAGAATTTAATATTTGTGTAATTATATACATGAAAATATTTTCTTTATATCAAATAAGTGTTGCATTTGGAATATTGTAATGAATGTAATTTAATACATGTATAAGCAGAAAATACCTTTACGTCTCCAAACATCTTGACGAGATCGTGAGACTGTGTACCAAGGGACAGGTGGTAGAGAACATCGTGGTTCATATGTTTAATGTTCTGATTCGTAAGTCGCACCAGTCCATCTTCATCACTGTTAAACACACTTATTTATATTAAACAGTTCTAGTAATGAAATCTTATGAGATCCTACAAAACGTGTCGGCTGGAAAACTTTATGTAATATACATGTAGATAGCCGAAATATTTTTCATAATATAATAGATAATAAGCTCAGAGTAGCATAATTCTTCACAATTGGTTTATCGTGATAATACAAAATCATTGAAGTAATTATATTATTATAATAACAGATTGTAGGTTTAATACTTAACCCATTAACGACCAAGACCCCG
>UELV01094244.1:13984-59221 GCA_900490015.1 Megastigmus stigmatizans | reverse complement strand
AATATATATATAAAAGTGTGTGTGTGTGTGTGTGTGTGTGTGTGTGTTTGAGAGTCGCAAAAGTCGCGAGACGCTCATTTCGTTGGCTCGCGATCTGACGGATGACAATTGAATAGGGGCTTCTGCTGCTACTCCTCTGGCCCCTTCGTCGCGCGCACAACGGATTGAGAAAGAGAGAGAGAGAGAGAGAGAGGCGAGTCTATATTTGCCCGCTCGCCGCTTCCTGCTCCAATTATTCTCGGATCATCGCTGCGACAAGCCGCAGTCATTAGGGAATGTGTACTGCAGCTCCACCCTTACCCTATCTTTTCCTATCTTTCCCTACCCTCTCTCTTTCTCTCTCTCACACTATCTTTTTTCCGTCTGGCTACTGGATGGGCTATTGAGATGCTTGTTGAAATAAATATAAGGAGTCGTGAATTATGTTAGAATGAACAGTTATAAATTATGTTAAAAAACTACAATTTAGAATTTTTCGTCTAAAGTGTTTTATATTTTTAACTTACATGCTATTTCCAATTTTGTGTTTCACTGTACAATCATGTAATTATCAAATACACTTTTCCCCCTTGAAATATCGATAAAAAATGTTTTTCTACGAAGAGAAAGGTTGAAACTTTTGTTAAGTATATAGGTATATATTGTACGGCAATCATACTGACCTTCTCGTTTCGCCGGAGGAATGTTTTCAGCGCATCTCGGTCCCCTTGCAATCTAACAAAGTGTCAGTAATTTGAACAGCTTTCGCTAACCCCTCGATAAGAGCTGACTCCTATCCTCCGGCTCAAATTCTTAATAGAGCACGAATGTGCCAGTAACCCTTATCCCATAAAAATGTCACCTACTACTTTCACGGGAATTTCAAGTGGCTTCAATTAATTACATACCTATAGTCCTATGCATATAAAGTTTCTGAAATCATTTTACTTTTCCATTTATTTAATCTTTTTAGTCAACGTTATATTTTGTTGCTGAAAAAGCTTGGCACATTTGCATTTATTAATCAGTATTATTAACAGACGAGAAATAGCCGTCTCTCATAATTATATCAATTAGACGCAGTAAAAAAACTTTCCTCTGCACTTAGCTCAAAAATAAAAACAGACATTATACTGCAACGCTTGCATTCCTCTTCGTTTTCACAATAACTGCTTGCTAAGTGAAACTAAAGCAATTAATTGCTTTTTAAATAATGGTCGATAAACAATGTCTGGTCAAAGACCTCCCAATATTTCATAAACTTGAACCTTTGATCCAATTCAAAATGAAAAACCTATACATATTGGCTATTGCTAAAAACTATGGAAATCTTCTTCCAAAATCTCTTGATAATTTTCGTCGTCCTTACCGAAATCTATGCGTCACGACAGCATATGTACATATAACATCCGCCGCGCAACTTTCGGAAGCCTCGAATCGCGATAGCCGCAATCTCCTCTCATCTTTCTCGAAAGCAGAAAGAAAAAAATAGAAGAAAAGACCTCGCGCACAACTCGCGAACGCCATTCGCGCCTAGTCAGCGAGAATTTAGGAGTATTTACGACTACACAACAAGACGGACTCCAGCTCCGATTTTATTCAAGTGTCGGATTGCCGCCACCGCGTTTAACCATATTATACGCGCACACTCTCGCGCACAGAGTGCAAATACAAGACGTGTGTGTATGCGCGTAGTGCCGAATAAGCAGAAAAGCGGCACCGCGATGACTATACGGCCGCGAGCGCGCTCACGAGGATGACGATGACGGTGATATCCGCCGCGCTCTTATTGTAACTCGAAACTCGCAGCGGCTCTATTATATCTATCGCACGTGTGTCTGTCTCTCTCTCTCTCACTCTCTGTCTCTCTGTATGTGCGCGCATCAGTGTATCCTTTCTTTCGTTGGCTTTGACTTTTAATTCAGCTCGTATTTAGCGTCGATTATAAAAGCCCCGCAAATTGGACGGTTCGCAAGCGGCACCCAAAGAGTTTGTACAAACCGAGAGCGAGGCGGGCGATTCACGCTCCGCTACTCCAATTCTCCGAGTGTAAACGCTCGTTTGGCGATTTGGCCGAGTGTATAAACTGAGTGAGAAAGAGAGAGAGAGAGAGAGAGAGAGAGAGAGAGAGAGAGAGAATTTGGCCCGATTGCGCCGACTAAGCGAAATGCGCGCGCTTATAGCGAGTGAAAAACTTAGGGAGGATTATATTATAGATATATACGAGCGCGAATTTCGTTGCTATTTCACTATTGCTTCGCTTTTACGTGAGGATGAGATTCCAGCGGCATTAAAGTATCAAGATGATCGACAGCGAGCTTAGACGTGTAAAAGAAAGATATTACATTGCTTTACAAGATGAGAGCATTGTTAATTAGCAGGGAAAACCAGTTTCGATAATTCAATATTATTTTGATAAAATTGTGTGTGGAGGGAGTAAAAATTTTCATGCTCTGGATATCGGTGCTGAATTTTAGATCCAACGCGATTTTATAAATGTGTTTTTCGTATACAAAACTATAATTTTTAAATTTTTCTTGTTTAGACAGTTAAACACTGAAATCTTATATAATGCCAAAAAGTATGAGTTTAAATCTTTAAAACATCGAGTTTGAAATGCACCGTGGCTACGTATCTTGTCGCGGCTATAAGTTTCAACAATTTCTCTATAGTAACATATAATGATAGTATCAAATAACGAGCACTTCAGCAAAATTTCTTTTTTATTCACTGGATCGCTTACAATTAACACATAATCGCATATCACAAAATCCACTCATAAGCCTATTTTAAGCGCATATTTTTGTATCGGATATAATTAATGAAACAAATGTGAAATCACTATGAGAATTTTATTGCTCAGTAGCGAAGGTCAAAGAGTTTAGCAATAAATTGATTTATATCGCTTCGTAAGCCGGTCGTACAAAAATGTATAGACGTAAACGTATTTTTTTTTTAAATCTTCATCGAGCCACACTTTGTAGATAAGTGATTAGTTTGAAATAGAGATTGGAAAAATGCAGAGAAACTAAGTATTTGAATTAACTTAATTGATACTGCAGTTTAACCAAACTTGTAATTTTTTATTTCACAATGTTTATTTTATTTTTATTTTATTTTATTAATTTTACGGGAATAAACCCTTACATGAAAGAAAAATTTCCTTTGCACTAATACAATCTAAATATGAAGTAAAGAATGGTTAAATACTTAACTTAACTGTATAATATACTAATAATAATAATGAAAATAATAATAATAATAATAATAATAATAATAATAATAATAATAATGCGACAACCAATCCAGAGACTATATTAGTATATGTTGAGTCATTTTCCTAAATTTTGTTTAAAAAAAAGATTACTTTTTGGAAATAAGTTGCAAGTTACATAGATAGATCATAGAAACTTTAATCGAAAAATACAATATTCACTCGCATCGAATAGTATCAACTTAAACCGTTTAATATTACATTAATTTAAATTTGAAGTGCAACGAGGTTTTCCCAATAAAAATCTAATGGAACATTAACTAGATTATACAAACTCACACTTATTCACACGATTCAGCAAAAATTAATTCACGCAAAAATTAACATTGAAAATATTCAACATTGTATCCAAGTATGCTCAGCATTGCGTCCAATTTCATATCAGTTCTCAATGAGCTGCACGAAATCATTCATTAAGAAATCAATTCAACTTACATCCAGATTGGAAAAAAAGCACCAGATTGACGCGTGCGTTCTCCTCTTTGCACAGAGCCTGCAACTATATGTAACCACCACACTTGCAAAGCCTTATACACATAAAAGTTGCGATAATGGAGCAAGATCGAGAGAGAGAGAGAGAGAGAGAGAGACTACTAAGATAAAGCTATATCATTTAATCGGTATAGTCCGTATTCGCGGTACGTAAGATGACGCAGACTAGCGGTCGCTAGTCTAATCTCTCTCCCTCTCTCTCCCTCTTGGCTGCTGTGCAGCGCTTAGAGTCGCGCCTCGCTCATTATCGCACTCCTAGCTAATTAGATTGTAACAATCTTGAACACTATAGTCTCGCGTGACATTGTATGCCGATATCTGTGTGTATTATAATGTAGCCACGCGGTGCATTATAAATAAACGCACGTGTCGTCCCCGCCTGCGGCGAACTGACTTCCTCGGAAATAATACCTATAGCTATGCTCCCTTTTCCTTTTATCACTGGTATATATCGTGTATAATCGCTCGCTCGCCTACTGTTACTGTTATCGTCACATACTTACGCTTTTTTTTGAGAATTATTAGTAAATATGTACTATAATGCAGAACAAAGTTTGCGGACAATGTATCGCTAATTTTTAAATGAAGGCTTCGGCGATAAAAACTTATGTAAATAAGTTTTCTCGATTTTACAATGTGTTGAAATGGATTGTACTTAATACATTACAACCTTACCAAATAGTCGCTGAATTTAATGAGAACAATCACAGTCTCATCCGCGTGGATCATCATCCGCATTCTCTATGGTGTCTCCCCTCGAGCCTCTCCTCTAGCGCTCCTCAACCCTTCCGTCTGCATCCGCCTCGCTCGCTCTCGCCTTTTTCGAAGCGTAAAAAGAGCGAGAGAGAGAGAGAGAGAGCGAGAGAGAGAAAGTCTAGGAGGCAAGGGTTAAGCGCAAACATCGTTAATTCGCGCCGGCGGGCTAAAAGGTCAACATTGCATCGAGAGAGACAAAGAGAGAGAGAGCTAGAGAGAGAGAGGAAGCGCTTCCCGCGGCGCAAACGCACACGCCGATGCAAATACTCTGCGCTGGACCGTGTAATTCGCAAACGCGCGCGCGCGCCTCTTCTAGCTTGTTCGAGCAAACTCGTCTCTCCGAACTTTGCGAGCGAAGAGCGAGAGAGAGAGAGAGAGAGAATTGATATCGCGGTAAATTTCTTTTGTCGTTGTATAATTTTTAAGAGGAGAGAGAGAGAAGGAGAAGGCATGTGGAGTGCAAGAGTTGCAGTGTGCACCGACCGCCCGAGGTGAGCTGCCGCAGCTTTATTTGCTCTGCACTTCGCTCGGTTTTTGCCGCTGCAATCGCCTCCTGCGGTTTCTCAGGATTGTATATGAAGAGGCTGCAATGGGTTTTCATTTTTCAGTTAGTTGTGGATTTTGATAAAAAGTAATTGATGTCTTAGACGCTTTGGCAGTCTTGATAATTTATAAATATATATGCATAAAAAGCATTATTTCGTATAAAAATACGTAAATGCGTTTTAAAATTTATAAATCGCTTAAACTGGACAGACATTTAATATTCAGAAAATGTGTATTTAAAGAAAAAAAGGAAAAAAATATAAAAGCACTTAATTGATTAAAAAAGAAGACAGACTATTTTCACGTAAATCCGGGCGCCCGCAATGCACAACAATTCCGGGCCTGATAAACGTTTGCTGCTGCTGCTGTTGCTGCTGCTACTACTGCGCGAATTTCCCCAAAAGAATACAAATGGGGGGAACAGTACCTCGCAGTAGCCGCAAATCCAAAATAGCTCACGTGTATGTACGGCGCTAGCTTATATATAGAGGCGAAGGCAGAAACGATTACCGGACAATAGTTTGTTAGTGGAATTCACCTGATGTATTGTTCCAGACCCCGGGAAAATGCCGAGTCAGCTTTAATCGCTCTCTCCTACAACTCCACTCTCGCCTCGCTCTCCACCTCTCTCTGTCTCTCTCTCCCTCTCTCTCACTTTGAAGCCAGCGCGTAAATTACTTTTTCACCTATAACGATCGTTACCTTCTTTTTTTTCAATCAGGACTCGATCAAATGACTTTAAACTTTTTATATATATGTATATATATATATATATTTTTATACATATTTTCTTTTTTGTTTCAAAGATATATGTAGTATAATTTTATAAAGCTCCTTCTCTTACATTTATATAAAATTAACAATGTTTACAGTAGCATCTGCTTTTTTGTGTTCTGTATTCAGTGTTGGTGCGCAGCAGTTCAATTTTTTAACAAAAATAATACTTTGTCCGTTCATGTGGATCGCATATGTACATAAGAAAGGTTTTAACAGCTCCAGGATTATCGGTAGTTATTTACAAATCTTCCATGAAGTCCTTGAAAAGCAATGTTGCAACAAAGTAGTTTGAGTATCTCCTCGTACATACATTCTCAAGTGAACTTAAAGCTTTTAGGTCGACTATGCGTATGGTTTTTGAACTTGGATGACTCAATTATCGATGGCCAACCATTTGTCGGTGTTTTGTTCGATTTGCTTCGTCGTTATCGGATTGCGCAAACGAATCTTCACTTCGAGCTTGCCGCCGACTGCTTTTCGTCCATCCATTAACTGCAAGATTATTGATAACACATTGAAGTATATCAAATACGTTCAAGTTTACAAAAACCTATTGGTGAAAAATATTACTTACAGGGAATGAATCGTGTAAGATGCACTTAGTTTCGAGTGATTGAAGTTTAACATTTACAGTTCCAACAAGACTATCGGCCCGTAAGAAGCCCCTAAAATTGTTTAATTAATAATTGATTAAAATGACAAATATCTTAGTATCAAACAAAAATATATTTACGTTGCTCTACAGTTTGCTCGTGTATTCAATTCAACTAATCAAGCCAAAATAAAAATAAAAAATGACAAATAAATATATTAGAGACCTTCTGAACGCTGAAAAATATAATTTACAAAATACCGACAAAACTATCGATCATCATGAGTCCAAAGTTGACAATTCTACTTGGTAACTCTGTGAAACTTTTGCATACCTTGGATGAGTGCAACACAGGATGGGATTCAGCGAGCATCTGCAAGCAACGTCCTACTCTATGTACTATGGTAGTCAATTAAACAATCAAAACTTAGGATCTAGTCATTCATTTCCACAAAAAATTGTTTCAATAATTCTACAAAATACTTTGCGACTAGTTTGTTAGATTTTTAAGATTCTATGAAGCTTTTTAAAAGTTTGATAAAAACACCGTATCATGAAACCAAAAATTAGAATTTATAAGCATACTTAAATGAGTAGCAGAATTATAACATGCAAAAGCATGCATGATTTTACAATTAGTCATTCATCAAGCACAAAAATGTATTTAATAAAAGCTACATCAATGTTTTTTAATTGATGAAACCAAAATGTTGATATTAGTGTTTTTATCATATTTTTCCTAAAATAAACTTATGAACTGAATAACTTTACCCCTTTGACCAAACTTGGCATTTAAGAGAATGCCTTTTAAAAACCCTTTGACATTGTCTTGATTTACGATCGATAATTCCGGTCAATAGAAACGTGGCATCATATTCTGGATTATTACTATCCCTTATTGTTGATGTCCTATTAGTCGATGGAGCATCAGTAGGCCATGGCAATTCGAAAATAATATAAGTATCAACTTCTTTAGAATAATTTATACCTCTGATGATAGATATTTCTATATCAGCATCAGTTAAATCTGTACAGCTTCTGTAAAGTTAATAAATAAATTGTAAAAATTATCAAAAAATTATTATTTATATAAAAGTTTAGCACATACTGCACAATTGCATAGGTTTTGACTTGGTAATGATGTTGTGGAGGCGGACGATTATCTCGTTTACGTACTCTCAGCATATCTAAATCTTTTGTATATTCTAATGCAAGTCGACCCCATTTGTTATAGCTTGACACATCACCAAGTGCTTTACAGTGATCCCTTGTAGATAAACACCACTGAAATTATGTATTTATTATTTTATGAATCTCTTCTTTCTATTAAAATTTATTGTGCAAGGTGAAACATAAATACATACTTTAATTTGTTTCTTAAGCTGTGCTTCAAGATTTTCATAAATCTGTTGATCAGTTCCAGTAGCTTCTTCTAGACAATCCATTGATGAGATCAATGTAAAACCATCATCAGTTACTTTTGCTGGATCTACATCCTGCTCTTCTAATTGCAGTTTGGCTTCAGGAGACAATGGAATTGAATTCATGTCAACGGGTAGACCAGACATACTAGCTGTAAGTAATGGATCAATTCCTTTTGCTTGTCTAAGATAATCTCTGGCCAAATCTAAATCACCCTCCTTCTTAGCTTTTAAGGCAGCCATTTTTAATTCTCGCTGGCGCTGTTGCAATGCTTCAATTTGCTTATCAACTCGAGACGTCAATTTCTTTTTGTCTAAAATGACACAAACCATAAAAATATTTTTTGTGATTTACATCTGATAAATAAAGAAAATATTTGTTATTCACTAATTTTTTATTTATACCTGCATTTGTTCGAGGAGGGGGAACTGGAGTAGTCCCTCTAGATGGACTTGGTATTGTCGATTCTGAGGGTTCTTTAGGCTCTAAAGGTTTGGCTGGCCTTGGTGGTTCTGATATTTCTGGTGGGTCAGTAGCTGGTTTTGGAGCAGCTGTGCTTGCCCCAGTAACACTAGTAAGTGGTGGCAGGCCAGGTGGTGTTGGTAATTCTTCAATAGGAACTGGTTTTCCTCTAGCATGCAATTTTAATGCATCTTCAAATTGTTTACATATACGACCATATCTTCTAACTTTGGATGAATTTCCTTCGGTTTCAGCTACTGTTTTGGATCGTCGATAAACTTCTAAACGCTCTTTGAGGGCAGTTTCTAAAGACTGTATAGATGAGGGTGCTTCAGGTGCACTTTCTAGTTAAAATTTTTTTTAATGAATTTATGATAATATAATAACTATAAGATCACAATTATTACCTGAACTATTTGAATCAATGGCAGCTGCTTGTTGATTCACATTTTCTTCTTTGCTCTGTTCAGGTAGAGTAGTGGAATTAGTGGTACAACTGGGTAAAGAAGGTATAGGTGGCATATCTGATAAATTGATTGATTCGCCTTGTGAAACTGCAGCAATAACAGCATCAAATTGTTTAGTTACTTTAATGTGGTTTACTGCTTCTTCCATGTTACCAGACTTTTTCCATGCTAAAGCTGCAATTTTATATTCTTTTTGTCGATTTTTTAACGCGTTTAACGTTTCTTCATCAACTTGAACTGCAGCTACTAATGGTTCATCAGGCTGAGGCTCTGAAGCTGGTGGCTCATTATCTGCTGGTTCTGTAGTTGTTTCAGTAGGAACTTCAACAGGCTCTACCTCTGGTGCATCTGTTGTTTCATCTTTTTGTTAACACAATATGATAAAACATTAAATAATTATTAAAAAGTTTATAATTTTTAGCGTTTTAAGCATAATAATTTAATATAAATTCTTATGGTACCTGCAGATGGTTTTAAAGCAGCTTCTCCTGTAGCTGATGGTGGTAAAACAGGTGGTATTTCACTGGAATCAACTACATTTCCTGCCCTGCAGGAAGATAACAGGTGTTCTAAAGTTTTTACACCCCTATTATACCGTCTTGCTTTACTAGATTCATTTTGAGATTTAGCTCTCTTTTCTGCAGTTTGGTACATTGACAATCGTTCTTCAAGAAGTTTAGTCGTTTCATTTACTGCATCATTTGTGTGGTCTGATGTATCTGGAGGAGGCTCTGCTATATCTCCAGTAATTGCTGATAATTCATTCTATTTAACAAAATAATTATAAATTTTAATATTATTTTTAAAATTAAGTAACTGAAATCGATTTCAGGTAACATACTTTATAAATAATTATTGTAGTCCAGTATAAAATCGAACCATAATCGAAAATAATCACATAATTGTATACTCAAATAAGTTGAGTAATCAAAAATTGAAACATTCAAACTGCGTAAGTATGTATTTTATAATTATTATTTACCAAAAGATCAGGATCATCTTCATCACCAGATAATTCTTCATCAGGATTAATGTCTTTCATACTTTCACTAATCATACTGTCAAGATCAGCAATTGGCTTAGGAGGTGCTAAAATTATAAAGTAAAGAAATAACATATAAATATTTATATTAATTTATATCAATACCGCTTTACAATATTAGGAACAATGAAGAATAAATTATAATTACGCCTTCTGGGTGCAGGTCGCTTTGGTTGGTCACCAGTCGTAAGTGCAGCTAATTCAGCTTCCAAATCTTCATCGTCATAATCATCATGATCTATCTGGCCTCCAAGATCGCTTAAGTTTTCCGGTATCTCAAATATGCCATACTATAGGAGTATAATTATTGTTAAATAAAATACATAATAAAAATATTTTCACTGTGCAATTTTAAGTTCCTAAGATTAGATAAAGGCAGGAAAATTTATAAAAAAAAAAAAAAAAATAACCTGGGCGAGGCTTCCAGCAGGTCTAGCTCGTCGTTCTTTCTTCACTTCTTTCTTTTTACCAAACATTTTGTCGTTTGTGAAGGAATAATAGTGTTGTGAAAACTTTTACGAACTAAAAGTCTTTTAAATTTACTAAGTTGTAAAAGTCCATAACTGCGTGACCGAATGAACGATTAGTCAGAAGGCACATCACCATTTATCACCAAACAACCCAGACATCACAGTTACTATACAATTTACAATACATAGAAACCAAAATTCATCTACTGATACAACTCTACAAGACTGCAAACACATGTATGTACCCGTCGAGAATTTTTTATTCGCAAATCGCAATATTCACATTCGACATATACGCACATGACAGCACACTTACAGTATCAACTACAACTATCAATTCCGGTAGATGACGCTAGTATTACATTGTAGTAAATTTATTTAAAAAATAATTTTTAGTTCAATATTAAAAAAGACAAGTTATTAAAAAACTATGACAAGATAAATTTCTTATTTATAAATAATTACATACATTTATTTGCAAAGAAAACTCACAATAAAAATAATATTTGAAACGATAGAAAACAGAACACGCTTTTATTGGTCGACAGTCGGCTATATATACGGCTTTCGTATAGATGACGCTCGCTGTTGAGTACAAAATATAGTTACATTTACTTCCAGATTCTAAATAACCCCAAGGCGAATATCCACTGTGCAGAATTGCAGTCCGCAAAGTATGACCGAGAAGGATAAAAGAAGTACACAAGAGAAAACGATTTGAGGTAAAAAGAAATTGGGTACCGCTTATATGCGCTGATCAATGAAAAATTGTGCTAAGCCGAAACACAGACTGTACCAATAGAGATTAGAGTGTATATAAAGTGTAATTCGCAAGAAGATCATCCCCCGTGAAATTAAGGATACAAAATTCTAATTATTATGCTGCGACTGCTGCGAGTGTTGATGAGCAGCAGCAGCCGCCGACAGCATCGACTTTGCGCTTCTCTAATGGTAAAAACGATTTTACAGCCGTAGAGACTCTGCCGCTATATTCCACATAAGCCAACTGTCAGATTGGCCACATCATCTGTCCTTGATAAAAATAATGTAATATATCTGGACGATCAGGCGCGCTGTTTTCTGCACACTAATGTGTGTATTCCTATACATGCATGTATATATATATATATATATATTTGCCTATTGTTACTCCCGCATAAGTGGTTCACCCGTGTCGTTATACCTATTGGACGTCATCGTCTCCACGATAACTTTGATTTCCATCTGTTTCGTCCGATCCTGCGAGATTGATCTTTTTTGTTGCCGATAGTGCGTGGAGTGTGCCTCGCGAGCGCGCTGACCCCGTTAACAAAATTCGTTTATTGTCGCCCCCGCGCTACTTTTTTTTTCTTTGCTCCGCGTTTTTACACACCTACAACTATAGCTAGTAAAGCCACGAGTTCATTTCCTTTTCGCCCTAACTGCGACACTTTGGTACCTGGTAATTGTTTATCAGATCGGCTTAGGGAAACTCATTTCTTCACTGTAGTACTTAAGTAGGTAAGCGGAATTCGAGATAACTTCCAATCGCAACCAGTAGCTGTGTTTGCAAAAATCATAAGATGCAGTTTTGCTGATTATGTAGTTCAGAGCGTTCAAGGTTTATTCGCGGTTTAGTTAAAATTATTACATGTTAAAAATCATATTTCTCATAAGAAACAAAAATTGTAGTGAATTTAGAGGTAAATATCTAGGTGTAAAACTTAGATTGTATAAATTTTAAATTTCAGGAAGCAATGGTAGAAGATGTATTTCTTGTGGTGTGATTAAAAATCATCTGCTAGAGCCAATCGCAGGACACAAAATTTATACCTAAACAATGAGTGCTGTTGAGATTATCACCTCTTGACAAAGCGAGACATATCTACAAATAACCAAACATGGCGAGGAGATCCATCATTTATCACAGCTCTATGCTGCTGCTCATTTTTGGATGCAGCTTACATGAAGCTGTTGATATATTTGATGACGGGAGAATAGAATATATGAGCAGAGAAGAAAGAGACATATTGAAGTTAGTTTTATTTTCATTTTGACATAGTTCTATCTATTTTTAATTAGATAGCAGTTTCATTATCTATATTTGCAGGCAAGAGGCCCAAGATATGTTTTACCATGCTTACAATGCATATATGGACAACGCATACCCTGCCGATGAATTGATGCCTTTAAGTTGTAAAGGGAGGTATCGAGGTTCAGAACCAGATCGAGGAGATATAGATTCTACTCTGGGAAAGTGAGTAAAAATGCCTATTAATGCAGAATTATCTTTTTATAATGCACACAACTAATGAAAGTTAAAGGATCATTTTTTATAAACCTCACTTGTTTTACTTATTAAATTAAGACATTTATAATATTTATTTTCTAGCTTTTCTTTGACACTGGTGGATACACTTGATACTCTTGTAGTAAGTAATATTTAAAAAGTAATGTAAAAATATTTATTTAAATTGTCAATGTAATAAAAGTTCTTGTTTGTATTTTGTTTCTAGGTAATGGGTGATTTAGATGAATTTGAAAATTCTGTAAAACGTGTTATTAAAGATGTTACATTTGATACAGATGTTATAGTTTCATTGTTTGAAACAAATATTCGAATGCTAGGGTAAGAAATTATTTTTTATTTTTATTCTAAATATTTATATGGCTAAGACTGTATCAAGAATTACTTTTTCAGAGGTTTACTCAGTGGCCACATTTTAGCTGATTACATACGGCAACGGGAAAATGCAATGCCTTGGTACAAAGGAGAATTACTACATTTAGCCAAAGATTTGGGGTACAGATTTTTACCTGCATTTAATACAACTACTGGAATACCATTTGGAAGGGTAAACAAATTTTGTATTAATATACTTCAAAATATTATCAATATAATATCATTTCAAAATATATACTTTCACAGATAAATCTAAAATCTGGAATGAAAGGTGTACCCTTGGAAATGACAAGAGAAACTTGCACTGCCTGTGCTGGTAGCATGATTTTAGAAATGGCTGCTTTATCAAGATTAACAGGAGATCCAATATTTGAGGAAAAAGCTCAAAAAGCAATGGATGTGTTGTGGAAATTAAGGCATCGTGCAACTGATTTGATGGGTTCTGTTTTAAACGTAAATTCAGGAGACTGGGTTCGTAGAGATTCTGGAGTTGGAGCTGGAATTGATTCCTATTATGAATACTGCTTGAAAGCTTATATTCTTCTTGGTACGAAATACATTCTATCATATAAGTATATTAAAATTAAAGTGTCCTTTAATGAATCTTTTCAATAATGCTGATCAATTTAATTATTATATAGGTGATGAAAAATATTTAGGTCGATTCAATAAGCACTATCAAGCTATAATGAAATATATTAGTCAAGGACCAATGTTATTAGATGTTCATATGCATAGGCCAAATACCAATTCAAAAAATTTCATGGATGCTTTACTAGCTTTTTGGCCTGGATTGCAAGTAAGATATTCAAAACACATTTTAAAGATTCAAATGTTTAAAATTAGAATGATGTGTAACAAAAGTTATTACAAAATTTAAGGTATTGAAAGGTGATATTAAACCAGCAGTTGAAACTCATGAGATGCTTTATCAAGTTATGCAAAGGCACAATTTTATTCCAGAAGCATTTACTACAGATTTTCAAGTAATATTACATAATAATATTATCGATAATTTGAAGGGAGTAAGGAATATTGGAAACGTAAATTGATTACCTCTGAAAAATTTTATCTTATACAATAGTAATATTAATTATATATGGATTTAATGTTTATCAAATTAAGATTCAATTTTTTTTATTATGGTTTAAATGAATAGTTAATAGCTGTAACAGTTTTTTATCTTTTCATAGTTAGTACATTTAGCCAAAGATCACTAGTTTGATTTTGGGGAGGATCAACCAATGTGCCAATGTACCCATATTTCCATTCTTTTTTGATAAATTTATTAAATATGATAAATTGTAGGTACACTGGGGCCATCATCCATTAAGACCTGAATTCTTAGAATCAACGTACTTTTTGTATAAAGCAACTGGTGATCACTATTATTTGGGAGTTGGTCAAAAGGTGCTTAAAAGTCTTCAGACTTATGCAAGGGTACCATGTGGATTTGCTGCTGTTTCAGATGTCAGAACCAATAAGCACGACGATACTATGGATAGTTTTGTACTCTCAGAAACTTTTAAGTATCTGTTTTTATTATTTGCGGATCCAAGCGATTTGCTACTGGATTTAGATGAATACGTATTCACTACCGAAGGTCATTTGCTGCCGCTATCTTTAGCATCAGTTAGAACTAATGCAACAACGGTAATTTTTTATTTTATTTGAATCTTTATTTTTTTCTTATGAATCATTTAAATTTACAAAGTTTTTAATATCTTAAAAAAAACATTGATATTGACGCTACTAAAATTATTTACAATTTCAATTCATACTTCTGTACAATCTTTATACTATTATCACTGCGTTATATGAAAATTACCAAACTTTTCAATAAAAAAGCTATTTATTTCTTTGCAGGACATTGAAAAAGATAAGGTTCTTGTTGAGGAAACAGACCGAACGTGTCCTAACAGTTTGCATTTATTCCCAGCCTCAGTGAGGCAGCCACTACGAAATATGGTCGAAGATGTATGTCCTAAAAGAATAGTCAAAAAGAGATTGAGCGCCTCTCAGTTCCAGCCCAGTAACCTTGAGCACTCGAAGATGCTCGGCGACATGGGCATCACCATACTCACTTTGGGAGACGGAAGCGTACAACTTGTGCACACCTTCTCCAATGCCAAAACTCTCCAAGATGCTGAAGAGGGTCTGTCGTTCATGCAGGAAATGGTGGACTTGAGCAAATCGCAAGCTCAACAGACCGAAACTAAACCGGTGCTCGTTACTTTCGCCAAACCCAATACTCAACCAACGCAGATGGTTAATTTATTGGCCGGTCCAGCACATTTTGGTGCCGATTTAAGGACCGACAAAATCACTGGAAAAGTGGTGCTGGCTAATCCGTCTTTAGCTTGTCAAGACATACATAACGCTAATTCCTTAAAGGGCATGATCGTTATTGTAGATCGAGGCAACTGCATGTTTATTGATAAGGTATTAAAATTATACGTATTACTAAGTAAGTTTACAACATAAAAAGCTTAAGACTAATTCAAAGCTAAAGAATGTAATATTTCATTGGAGTATAAATATTTATATCGTAGTATTGTTATTAAATTAAATTCATTTAAATTACTTTCATTGTAAGCTATTATATGATATAAAGATTAGTGCATAACAATAATAGCACATGGGTTGAACAAATTTCGCTACACACACTTTGATACTTGAGTATATAAAAAATTCATCGTTTGTTTAGGCTCGAAGAATACAAAAGGCTGGTGCTAAAGCTGGAATAGTGTTAGACAACGTACCCTTGTCCAGTATTCAGAATTCTCCTTTGTTTGCCATGTGGGGTGATGGAAAACAAGTTGACGACGTTACTATTCCTTTCGTATTTCTATTCAGCGTAGAAGCTAGTCAATTACTCCAAGCCTACGTTTCAGCTCATGGCTCCCTAATTGTTACAATAGGTAACTTAATTATCTTACGCTACCAAATTACGATGCAAGTTTTTCGCTTTTAATATTTACAAATTTCATTTCGTTTTGCGCAGGCGGTACAGTCCATAAAGATGAAGCCCAATTAAAAGCTCCAACGGACCTGTCAATGTTTGAGCGACTAAAAGACAAGTTCAAAGAGATGTGGACACGACAGTTAACGTCTCAGGTTTGTATTATTTGGTGCTTAACTATAGTTGCTGTAGAAGGCTTGACGATTTGGATACTATCTTTAATCAAAAGATAGCACCTTTTGAATCACAACTGTGAACAGATTTTTTAAAGTATTTTAAATGTATTCCAATATAACGCGTATGATTGATATTAACGTATTTATGCATACAATTTGCGACTGAACCAAGCTTTTGCTTGTATTTTTATAATATTTTATAGTTATTTGTATACCCAAAACACTATTTGTATGCTTTATAGGTATTTGTACATACAAAAAGTTATTATTTATATTTTGTAAGATATACTGAAAGTATTCATAAAAAATATACTGTAATGTTACAAAAAAATTTTAAAGTATTAAAACTTAAACAAGTAATGAATTTTGCATGAAATTGGCGCTTTTCTTTATTGAAAACCACGTTTTGTTTCAGTGTTTGTATAGCTTTATTTAAATAATTTTAATTTACCATTACGCAATAAATAGAGTAAATTTGTTATAGATTGCACTTGTGTTTGTTTGTCTTTTCAATAATTTTAATAAAATCAAGAAACGATGGCGTTTTTTTTCTTTTTTCATACAGAATCTACCATCACCCGGAACCCTAAACGATGTAGCTGCCAAAAATTCGGCGACTGATCAAGAGCAATTATCTTTTGCTCATCTTCAAGCATTTATCATGGGTAATTCGCCTGAGCAACTGGTAAAGATTAATATTAATTCCAACGTAGTTCTAACAAAATTTGATTTAAAACATGTGCGTGCTAACGAAACGAACTGGATGCTAATGAAAAAGATAATAGTTAACGAATTATTTGGAACTATTAGACTTAATTTAGGTTTTGTAATACATAGTGCAGGGATTTCAAAACTTTATGCATTAATAATGAATAAAAGAGATACCGACGAAAAGACAATAACAAATACTAACATGTCGGATAAAGTTTTATGGTTTCTGAAGGAATTGAGTGAAGTTAAGCCTGATCCGTCTATCGTTTCTCTTTATCTGGATATTTATCCAGAAGTTAATAAGCAGTATTTTCTTTCTTATTTATTTCGAAATGCGGCATTTAATATCAAGAAATTTCCTGATTTAAATACTGTAGTTCAATCCGGTGGATTTAGTGAATCATCCATAACTCAGTTTGTAATTAATAATTTTACCAACCATCACAACAAAATACAGTCGGTTGAATTTGAAAAATTTATGAAAAAATACTTACCTATTATAATACGGTATATCATCGATGCGAGGTTAAATGCGACGTCGAAAGAGACTTCGGAAATTGATATTTTTTCTATAAATGAATTTATTAGTGCAGATAAAGAGCACGTAGTAAATATTAATCCTAGCAAAATCTTTCAAGATAAAAAGCCTGCAACTCAAAAGCAAACTGCTTTAATTAATGAAAATAAAAAAGGTGTGATTAATATTGAAATGGCAACACCACCCGACGTTCTTCGGGATAAGAATAGATCTGTACCGAAAACCCATGTGGGTGATAATGAAAATGATACAGATAAGAAACCAAAAACTATCAATAACAACAGTAATGTGCAATCCGCTTCTAGACGGACTAAAGGTGATGACACAGAAGATTTTAAAGTATCTGTGGGTGTGAAAGAGACGATTGAAAAGGATAGTTTGTTACAAGTTAAAGACAAATTAAAAAATCAAGAGACAAGTGAAGAATTAGTGCCTAATACTCCAATTAAAGACTTAAAACATTCAGGTAGTGTTAACAGTGATGAAATTTCAGCAGAGAAACAAGATTCTACTAAGCCGGAGTTGACTACTGACCGACAAACTGTCAGTAACAAACAAGAAAGGAGACGGGCTCACGATGATTTATAATGATGCTTTATTTTTTGCAATATTATAGTTTATGTATTTGTAGTAAGAAAATATTTTTTCAAGATCAAACCAATTTCATAGTCTTATGAATGTTCTTGAATTTTACAATATTAAGGAAAGAAAAATTATATTGTGAATACCATGAAAATTATTCTTATTTTAGAGGAGGTTCATAAGAAAAATAACTTTCTTATCTTTTATTGATTTATTGTTATGTATCATAAGCCCAGACATTCTGAAGTCCTTCTTCATCATGAAGAAAATCACAGTGAACATGAAAAGCTTTTAACTAATTTACCTGATGAACCTCCTAAATCAAGCAAATATTTGCTGACAGGATTGTAAGCAAAGTGTATTGACAATGTTTATAAGTGCTGTATAGATGCGAATAAGTGTATACATACAAATCAATATTAATTAATTTCGTTTATTTCAATATCTTATGAAACTATTTCAAAATATCTTTCTTCACATGAATTAGTAATTTTTCTCAAATTTTATTCTATAATGTATATATATAATAAGGTTTTTCTTTATAAAATTGTTAAAAGAAAGACTAATGAATTGGTGAAAAAAAAAATATATACATAAATTATAAATATAAATCTTACAAAAGGTCCGTGTACAGATTAAGACAATAGGAAATATGTCAACATGCCTGTAAATTGAGAGTTTCTATGTTGAAATAACAGAATTACTACTAGATTGTAAATACTTGTAGTAATTATCATTTCATAAGATTTTTGTACAGTTATTTTTGTATGCTTCAAAAATTTTCATTATTTTATTTTCAAGCTGTTACTTTTTTAAATCTCATACATAAGTATAAAACGTAAATTTATTCAAATATAATAAAAAGAAAATTGAGATAATGTAAATAGAATAAATTTTAATGTAAATTGTGAAGACTTAATTCACATTTGCCAAAAAATTGTTAATATATGTATACCTTATAAGATAATTGCTTTATTGTGTAAAATGATCTGTACATACCATATAAATGTCTGAGTCAGATGTTTTAATTGTGAAATAATGTTTAATACAATATTGTATGACATTTTGGTATGGAAACAGAAAGAAGCTGTGAAATAAAGTCTGTTATGTAAATTTAATAAATAGATTTATTTAAATGATAAGCTTTACTCCTACAATCATTATATACTAAAATAATTGAAGGTAGATTAATCTTAAAAAAAAAAAAGTAATTTTCTTCAAAAAGATTTTTTATTTCAAATGACTTATGTAAGGAAGAATTCGCACTTTTTAATTTACATAAAATAAATAACTATTGATGTTCACGATGTACTTCTAGGTTTTAACTCGTCATAACAAGATCGAAGGAATATACAATTTTTCTTCATAGGGTTGTGAAATTCATGGCCCTGAAAAATATTTTTAAACATTGAATATAAAAGTAAACTTAGAATTGTTTGACTACACTTTGCAACAAATGTGATAATTGCTTACCTTAGACCAATCGTATGATATGGAATAAGCAAAAATCTGTCCATTATGATTAAAACAGCAACGAGTGATAGGCTGTTCCATAGGTTCAGAAGGTTTAAGTTTTGTGCGAGCATCTTTATCCCAAAAACTAAATGTACCATCACTTCCTACAGTAGCTAAAGTTCCATGAACAGGATGAAATGCTATGTCATTCACCTATAAAAAATGAAATCAGTCATTTTGATTTTAAGCTCTTTTAAAAGTATTATTTAATTAAAATATTTTTATAAATTAGTACCGCATAAATATCTTGATAACCATTTGGTGCTCCATTAGAACGATGACATTTGAATGTGAAATTATCCTTAGGATTTGTTGGATTGACATACTGAATAGCAACCCGACCTTCGACACTACCTAAAGCATATCCAGTTGGCACCTTTTTTTTATCTCTAAATATAGCAACACATCTGTGTTGATACTTCAATGGTGATTCAATTCGTTTATATTCATTTGGAGTTCCTTCTAATTGGTAAACTATTAATCCACGACCTGCTGTTACTACAACAGCCATTGGATAATCCTGTAAATCAGTGGATTAGTAGTCATTAATTTATATATATTTAAAGTTACAAATCAGTCATATAAATAATACAAGTGAATACAATGTATATATCTATGCTTTTTTAATTAATTGCAAACTACTTACAACATCTGCACAGTAACATCGTTCTGGCAAATTAATTGTCAGCATTGGATTAGGTGTCCTCGTATCCCAGAACTATAAATATAATAAATTGTAAATTTAAGATTATTATAAAGCTTAATACTACAAGGAAAATAATAATTACGAGTATTGCATGTATATAAAGACTATTATGAATTAATGACCAATGTATATAAAGACTAATTTCAAATAATGACCTTCAATGTTTTGTCCCATGATCCAGTCATCAAGCATGAATAATTTGAACCTTTGATCCAATGACAAGTTTTTATAGGAGCATCATGAGCTGCTACTTGAATTGTTTGATTAGAAGCCAAATCCCAGCATTTTACCATTTTATCAGTTGATGCCATAAAAACTTTTGTACCATCCTAAAACAATTTTTATTGATATAAGATAATTGAAAATATATTCAGCAGCACTTTTTCAAAAAAAAAATGTTTGAGAACTAACATCACTCCAGCACACATCTAAAATTGGTCCAGTCATACTTTGCATAGACTTAGGAACTGTTTTTCCTGTTTGCTCTACTTCCCAACATCTTACGTTGCAATCCCAAGATCCAGCAACTAAAAAGTTTTGTGGGATTGTTGCCGGACTAAAGGCTAAACTTGTTATCGAATCCTCAGGTGGTGAAACAACTTCAAAATCCTTCATAGGATTTGATGTTGTTGAGGGTGCTGCAGCCAAAGCCGCACCTTGATTGAACATCTTGCCTTATTTTATCTAAAAAAGAAAATATGAAACAATATGTAAAATAATTCTTTTGAAGTTTAAATAGATGTTCATGTTTGAATCATCTCTCTTATATAAAATAATAATGATATTCATAATTATTTAATAAAATAAATTTTCTTACCTTATAAAAAATATTTCAATTAAATTTAATAACTAAAATTCATAATTATTATCTGATAATGAACGATATCATATTATAACAGACACGAGCAGGAAGGATGTAGGTTAGAAAAATCGCTCATACAACCGTTGGATTAGTCCTGAAACCGGCGTTTGCACGTTTTTTAAAGTCTATATAATATGGTAATCACAACTAATGTCTATACGTTATTAGTGAAAATTTAAAAGAAAATTCATAAATAAAGGGGTTTGTATCGAATCATTAAGTTTTTGCAGTACTTAATTCCCGCGTTGCTACTCCGTTTTTTTTTTTTATTTACCCACAATATGCATGGAAATAAGCATTAACATTGTGTAAGTAGCCTGTATTGTATTCGTGCATTATTACACGTAGTATAACTTGAGTGCGCGCGCAGTGTGCACACACCTTATTATATATAGTTATATAGCATTATACATCTACTATACTCAATTATATGAATCTGCCTAGTGCCTAGTGTCTATACAGTCAGTTGTGTCGTGTCACACAAGGCGACGTCATCAGGATTAACAGGAGTTTGAAAGTGGGTGATACAAACACATAGGTAAGAGAACTTAGACAGGTTATTCACAGGACTTGTGTATAGTGTTTACTAAGAAGTTTATTAATTTTTGGTGAACTCACGAGCTAAAAAGTTTTTTTATATAAAAATCTACAGAAAAGCTGAGAAAAAGTACATATTCCAGTTGGTTGATGATTCAGTGACATTTCAAATAAGTGAAGCATTGTCATTTTAAGAAAAGTCAATTACTACTGTTGCTGATTGGTTTCTATATCAAATAATTTTATATCGCTGTTAAATTATATGAGAAGAAATTGTATTTGGTTGCACTTTCTAAATATTTTTATATTATGAAGGCAGTCATTCTTATTGGAGGTGCCTCAAAAGGTAAGTTTTTTAAATATCATAATTTTTATATAGTTTTATTAATTCTATACGAAATCTAAATAGTGATGTAATAATAAATTTAATTTACTTATTCTAGGGACAAGATTTAGGCCTCTATCTTTAGACATACCAAAGCCACTATTTCCAATTGCTGGCCTACCAATGATACAGCATCATGTAGAAGCTTGTAAAAAGATATGTGTTTCAGAAGTTTTAATTATCGGCTCTTATAATGCTACTGAGATAGAACCATTTGCTGATGAAATGTCTCGCAACAATGACTTAGTAATTAGATATTTGCAAGAATTCACACCATTAGGCACTGCTGGAGCAATGTATCATTTTCGAGATCAAATTAGAGCAGGTGGAGAAGACTGTTTCTTTGTTTTTAATGGAGATGTGTGCGCTGACTTTCCTCTAGAAGAACTTTTACAATATCATAAAAGCAAACAAGCTCTGTTAACAATAATGGCAACAGAAGCAACAAGACAGCAGTCTTTGAATTATGGCTGTTTAGTTCTTAGCAATGAAGGCTGTGTTGCCCATTATGTAGAGAAACCATCTACATTTGTGTCAACACTTATAAGCTGTGGTGTTTATGTGGCATCGAATGAAATTTTCCAAACAATGGCAGATGTATTTTATTCTGAACGGCCTCAAGAAAAACAAACGTGAGTTATTAATCTATTTTTTTCTTATGCTGTGAAAAAATTTATTAACCAAATTTATTTTTCTTATGAACAGAATTGCGAATGGTTATGGAAAAGATTCTGCTTATATTTCACTGGAGCAAGATATTATGACAAAATTAATAAGTAGTGGAAAGTTGTATGCACTGCCAGTTACGAATTGGTGGTCACAAGTAAAAACTGCAGGCTCTGCTATCTATGTCAATCGACATTATTTAGCTCTCTATAGGTTACACAAGCCAGAGAGATTAGCATCACCATCAAACAGTAAATGGCAAATGATTGGTGACGTTTATATTCATCCTTCAGCTTCTATTCATCCTACTGCTGTAGTAAGTATTGCTAAACTATTCTAACATATATCCATAATCTTTTGAAATGAAAGAAAAAAAGTTGATAATTGCACTTATGACTACCGGTTTTTATGCATGAAAAATACTTTTCTAGTTTGATAACAAAATATTTAAGTTTTCTACTTTTATCATAATAGCTTTTTTAATGATTTAAGCATTTGTGATATAAAGAAACATAATAATAATAATATTATCTTTAAAAAATAATACTTTTAGTATTATCATTAAAAAACATTGTTCAGCATTTTCTGTTCAAAGTTTCTTGTAAAGCTAAAAGAAAAGATTCTTATCTCTTTAAAAAATACATTTTTACGAAAATAAGCAATGAAAATAATGCAATACACTAACGAAAAGGCTTCCTTTTAAAAATACTGACAGATATTTATGCTCAATGCTTTTATGCTAATTTAAAAAATAAAAATTCAGTGAAATTCTCACAAGGAAGACAATAAGAATAAGAAAGAAGATACTAAATGAAAAATAGTCACTCGAATTAAAAAAACGCAATGCATCCCATCGCAACCATTTAAAATTCAAACGCTCAAATCATTAAAAATCCTTCAAAATTTCAGTTGGGACCAAATGTGAGCATAGGCGCAAACGTGACGATCGGCCCAGGTGTGCGGATACGCGAGACGATCGTAATGGACAACAGCCAGATCCAGGCGCACTCGATAGTGCTGTACAGTATCGTAGGCAAGGACAGCCGAGTGGGTGAATGGGCGCGAGTCGAGGGCACGCCCTGCGATCCCAACCCCGACAAGCCCTTCGCCAAGATGGAAAATCAGCCGCTATTCAATATCTACGGACAGCTCAATCCATCCGCCACCATACTTGGTAATTATATCTCTTCGCTTTCACAAGTCCGATCTTGATATACATGTACACGTTTTTCTTTTATTGTTGATTACTGTGGGGATACTATGGGGAAATATACTGTATGGGAACAGTTACGCGGAGACGCATAATAGATACTTGTATTACAATCAATACAGATTTATCCGTGACAAAAGTTTTAGGAAGATACCGACTGTGCCATCGCATTATAGATAGTCCAAAGTAATATTCTGTCAGGTTTTAGACTATGAACTAATTGTTATTCATTTTTATACGAATACTTAAAACGCGAATGTAGCATTAGTTTTTGCAATATTGCAATTTGAATTTTTTAATGCACTATCTTGCAGCGAGTCTGGATGCTCCTGCAATGGTCCGATTTTAATTTCTCAAAAATATTTCTAAAGTAAGTAGAAGTCAAATACTACAAAACGTATATTCTCCTTTAAAATGCATGCGAATATGCGAGTAGTGGGAGTATAGCGGCGGCCGAGGGGGAGTGTATAGTATTAGAAGCGCGCAACTTACGAATCTTTACATTCGATTTGTTCAGCAACTAATAGAGCAATTACAATTCTTTTTTTTTTATTCTGGGGTAACAGTAACTGAGCTCTGTAAAACTGATTTTTAACTCTGATGTCATAAACGATCAACGGATAAGCTGCTGTTGCTCGTTAAAAAGTTCAAATTGCAATTTTGCAAAAACTAATGAACCAACAGCGCCAGGTTTATGCACACATAAAGTACTTATCAATAGCCATTATCTACCGGTAGATCTGCACCACATGTTAAAAAATGGCAGATTTATGAATTTTTGAAAAAAAACTCAGATTTTTTTCCGGGTTTTCTCTGAAACTAGTAATCCGATCGAGTCCTGTTACCGCTCATTTTAATACTCTTCAATTCGTCTTTCTAGACCATTAAGATTGCTTTGTGAATTTTTATTCTGGAAGCAAAAAACTATTTGAAAAAAAGCAAAAAACGTGATTTTTAGCTTTTAAATGTTAATAAAAAAAATGAATAATAATTAGTTCATAGTCTAAAACTTGACAGAATATACTAATATTACCAATATTACAGAATGACCAATATTACTTTGGACTATTCTTAATAAGATAGTACAACTTGTAAACTTTTGTCACAGAATCACTTATTTTTGGCTCTATTGGCTGGCCTATACATATAGGTATATCATTGTGTTAAGGAATTCGATCGGATGGAAGTGTGTTACTGCCATTGATCGTGCAGACATGTTTAGAAGCATTTATGAGCATTATCTAAGATAGTAATACTAATAGTAAATAAATTAATATAATCCTGCAATTAGATATCTGAATTGGATATATGTGTAATTCGTTCTTCTCAAAATTTTAATATTTATACAGTGATTGGAGATGTTACGGTAAAAAAAGTATGTAGATTATACGTTTTTATTATCTCTCCAGTAAATCCGAATAGGATGCATGTAACAAAGTTTGTTCTCAATGTATCTATATAGGTATTATAAACAGGTTTATCATTAGTCATAAGAACGAGACGATAAGCCTTATCATATAAATTCCATTGAATGTATTATTCAATTAAAAAACGATATATTTAATTCCTTACCTTTTACGCGGACTTTTTTTAGTAGATTGGTTTCGGTTTGAAAAAGTGACAAAAGTTTTTAAATACGGACATAAAACTATATTTAGCCAAGTAAAAAGTGTTGCTCTTTCGGATTTCGGGATGGAAATCTCTAAATTTGCAATAGAAAATTAAATATGGCGATTTTTTGAAGTTATCTATCATAAAATATCTATGCTACGGAGGTCTTTACATATTTAATTATTAACTCTTTTTCATTTTTGAGTCTAAGATAGAGCTGCGTGTTATTACTGAAAATGGGCAAGCAGGCAGTCTCGTGCCCGAAACACTTTATTTACGAATAATATTTTTAATTAATTACAACCCTTTCCGATTATATTTCAAAATTTTAGTATTTTTTATATCTCAATTTCAAAAATATTTAAAATTTTATATCTCAATTTCGGTTTACTTTAAGTTTCCCTATTCTATAAATTTCTCTTGTTGGTTGTTGTCTGTACATAGATACAGATCTCCTCACATCGAAGAAAAAGAGGGGAATATCTTTTAAGAATGCCTTGGCTCGTGGTGATCGATAAATTCACTTTCATATCATAAAATATCTATGATACAGAAAACATTTTTATCAACTTTGCGTCACCATTTTTCATTTTTTATTAGAAATATACATAGAAAAACATTATATTTTATACGTTTTTATAGAGTTTTGTTACTTTTCTAAACCGAAAACCAATCGACTCAATCTCCGCGCGGGAATAGGTTAACCATATATATATAGCCCTTTTTCACAATAAGATTTGTTAAATTTTCGAAGAATACAAGAGATCATTTTTTAATAATGTAAATTCTTCTTTTAAGAATAAATTGAAAATCGGTAAGAATATATTATTATTATTATTAAAAGATCTAATTTGGCATCACTAATAGTGAAGTAGAATATTTAAATTATCTACACGATCAATATTGTGTTTACTTAACGAGCTTGTTCTTAAAATATAACTAAAATTTTAATACAAGTACCAAATCTTTCGTTAGGAATATCGAAATGGTTAGCTGGTAATTATACATTTTAGGGGATTTAATTTTTTAAATTTTAAACCATATTATTGAAATCGCAATCGTTCTACATTTCTTCGATTTATCCGAGGATCATTTTTAGTTTTAGCAGGCTTCATAAATTTTAAACTGTTTTAAAGTTGTAATATTTACTTATATTAAGACTGGATTTGTTTTCAATCTTCTGAAACGACTTTACCAATTTGACTTCTCTTTTTAGGATCCTGCGTAAGTTTGGCGTCGGAAAAAATATTACTGAATTCCATAATCTTGCCGCACAAAGAGTTAACTAGAGACTTTAAAAATGAAATCGTATTGTAAACTATACGCATATATATATACTAACATTTTTTAAGAACAATTGCAAAATGTTGATCTGTACATTTTATAAAATTCTGAGAGAATATATATATAGATTGTAACCGGGTAGGATTTGGAATCCCGAGACGCGCTCCTTAACACTGAGTCAACGCCGCACTTATAGCCTCGACTCTGCTACAGATCCTACCGACTACTTTATGCTAATACTGTACGGTAACACAGGGATCTACCATTCGCCGACTAGCTTCTCAAATCCGCGGCCGTTATAATATATATATATATCATAATCACAGTAATAAAATAATTATGTTACATATAAATTTTTTACATACTGTAAAGGTAGGGAATTACAGTGTGAGACATTTAAATAATTACCTTAAAAACAATTTGTTAAGTTTTTTAATTTTAAAGAAATGTGCAGATTATGTACAATTTTTGTAACAAATATATATGTATAGTGCTGTTTGGGCAGACATTTCAATTTTTCAGAAAGATATATTGCATGTAGTCGCTCAAATTGTTTAGTTGTTAGTTTATAATATAATTTGATACATAATACATATGGGGAAATTCACATAAGTTTTAATTTTGGATTAGAAACGAAAGTTAAAAAAAATTTGGGAGCACATCGAAATGCTTTTACATATATTAGGTTTATGTCATTTATGAATGTTTTCAAAGTTTGCTACACGTTTTTTTTAACGGTCCAAAACTCTAATATTTTTTAATGTTTTATATGTACATATTATTGATACCACCATGTTATTTAATTAAAATAATATAATCTCAATTTTAACCATCAAGTTTGATTAAATTTAGAAAAACTTATTGATGTGCTATTGTGTAATCTACCACTTTTAACAATTTAATGTTTTCAATGGTAACTTTTGAGTCCTCGCTATGTAAAAAGTATTAATGGCACAATAAGACAGCTCGCAAAATCTTTATTATTCGATCAATAATAATACTTCATCGCGTAAACCAGGCCCTTAATTTTGTAAAATTCAACAAATTTTAAATTTTCAGGGATTCGTGGTCATTATTTCATAACTCATTTCTAAAAAAAAGGCAAAACTGAAATTTTAATACAATTTACCTTCTTGCACTAGTATCGAACAGTATTAATTGACATGACGTATACAAAGCTTTAACGCATGCATTTTTATTTAAATCGAGTTTTGCGCATGGAGAGTCAAAAAAATATTTTGTGAATCATCTATTTTCGTGATTTTTGTTTCTTTCAGAGCTTCCAATAATTTTCCTGCATAATATTGAACTTATACTGTGCAAATATACTGTTAACAAAGTGTAAAATGAGCGCAATATAGAAAATATATAGGATAGGAATTACTTATATTGCATAGAAAGCTGGTACTCGCAAAGTTAACAGTTCTATATGGATTTCCCCATATGTGTATATCACTCAATTATAAATCAGACCTTTTCATCAGTTCTAATTTTTTGGCAATTTTACATTAATAAAAGTTGGCTAATTTTTATATATATATATCCAGCGATAATGATATACACTTTTACTTCGAAATGGATAACTTTTCAATTCCAGTTTCATAGAAAGTCGAAGTCAATGCACGAGAAGCGCACTACTTCATTACTTTCGAATCGATGTCCTCCAAACTCTTTAACAAATTATAGTTAGTAAAAAAATTTTGGATTGTAAAGAATACGTGTATAGAAGGAGCCTATATTTGTTAAATTTTTAAATTCAATGAAAAATTTGGAAGTAATTCCACTAAGTAAATGGGCCAACGTCTTAATTACAACAAAACAGCTTCGAGCCTACAACTGTACAAAAAGAAAGTCAGATTTATATTCGACTGATCCCAGTGTAGTAAGTCTAGGTTAATTAAAAGTTTTTAAAAGACTAAGTTTTTCGGGTTTGAGCAATGTCAATTTTAATAATATTAAGAGAATTATTTATGTAAATTATAAAACTACACGTGTATTCATAATCATTTTTAGTTTTCAAAAGAATATGTTTGATACAGCTTCCGTTTGTATTTTTCAATTTTCACGTCTAGGTAGTGTATTTTTATTTTAGAACGATTAGGAAATGCATGCACACCTGCACTTTAATGGTCTGACTTTTTTACAAACGAAATATCGAAGTAATTTCAAAACCACGCTATATAGAAGCGTTAGAAAAAAAGAACATCAGTCATTGATCGAATTAAATAAACCAAGTATAATGTACCTTGAAGTAACGGAATTGGACCAAATGAAGATCAAAATTTGTATAATTAAGTATATAAGCGAATCAAATTTTACGATGTTTAGCATTCACCGTGAGTTTTCGAAGTTTACAGATAAAAATCGAGAGTCCTAACGGATTATTTAATATTTATTTTTATTATTATATTTATCATTATTTTTATTGCTATTTTATTCGCTATCATTAATATGTGTTAAATGCATTTTTAAATAGATTTAAAGTTTATCATAAAGTGAATTATTTGAATTTGTTGATTTGCAATATCTATACTATATACGTTCAGAACAATGATTACAGCGAAAAAGCTATATTGCAAAAGGGCAGAGAAAATATGCGATATAATTTTTCCAGAAAATAAAGCTTTTCAATTTTAAAATACTGTCTGATGTTCAAATCACACTTAATCATTTCCTTCGTTATTTACTTCAGTGTGCGATGTAGGTACCTATTAAAATTTCATCATAATAACTTCAATTCGAATAACTGATTCATCCCAGGCTTCATTTCGTAACTCGAAACTTTAATACAACACAACCAACAACTTCGTAGTTAAGAATGATGCTGTTTGTCAACTTTTGTACATACCGAAATAAAATGAATTTATTTAAACCTTTATCTTTTTATTATCCAGTAACATTTTACCAAACCTATGATAATATGAGTCTGTTTGTTATTTATAATTTTAAAAATATCTTTTCAACTTTCAATTAGCTCGATAATAATGAAAATACCTAAGTATACTTTATCATGATTTTTATGGTGGTTTTGCGCATTCGCACTCTGAAACCATTTTTAAGGATCAAGCGTAAATTAAACATTATCTTTCACGACTTACAAAGATTTTAATACTGAATCTTAAAGCCTAAGTTATTTAAAACTTTAAAAAGAATTTCATCGAACCATCACGCTTATATAAAATATACCTACTCCTACATCTCGTTCCTCGAATCGGCATTCCCAATCTATCAACTTACAAAAGGAATGTAAGTATCACTAATAAACATCGTGAATAACGTCACACCGGAAAAATGTCCATCTTCGCCTAATATAAAAATGAAAGATCGGCAGATATAAAGACAAAAGCCCACGAATCCTCCACTATTGTGAACCATCCGCATTTCCAACCAAATGCATCATCCTTGATTCCTAAGCAAGAAAAAAAAGGTATAATCCACACTACGCATTCACGATCAGCAGCTCTTCTCAATATACGCGCTTTAATCGTACCGGAGAGAGTGTCTGGACAGTGTCCTCATAGCCAACTAATACACAAACAACCGGTAAAAATTTCAAAAAAAAAAAAAAAAAGGAAGACGAGAGAGAGAGAAAGAAAGAGAAGGATGACGGCCAAGGAGCGCGCGCGGAGCGAGGAAAAATACACGGAATTCAAATAAGAGAGAAAAATACCTCCGCAGACATCTCTCCTCCGCATACACACAGAAAACTGCTATACAGCGCTGGCTGCACACCTGGAGAGCGAAGGGAGAGGGAGAAAAGGCGGAATATAAAAAAGACGAAGCGCGCGAGGGAGAGAGAGAGAGAGAGAGAGAGAGAGAGGAGAGAGAAATTGTCGCGAGAGATGAGCGACCGATTTACCGTAAGGGAGAGAGAGCGAGCGAACGTGTATAGTCTGCGAGCTGCCTGTGAGCGCTCGGCGTGAGCTCGGGGAATCGCATTCCTCGAAGGACTGCGTCAGTGCTAAGGTTGGTGGCGCACGAGACGCCGCCGCTGCTCTTGCCTCCTGCTCGCGCTCTCTCTCTCTCTCTCTCTCCACTCGAGTAGATCTACCCGCAAGTCTATCCTGCAGCGGTGCAGCTCTCGTGTAGCGCAGTTTTTGCGATTGCTCGGCCGCGCGCTCGTAGTGCAGTCTAGGAAGACAGAGGGAGAGAGAAACATCGGTACTCGAGGCAGTGTCGATCAAAGGATCAAACGCAAGCAGGAGAGTTTGGACGTGCGCGTGAAAGTACCGTGACATTTGAGATTTGGTGAAAGAGCGCGCCGTGCCATTCAGTCGCGCAGTACTACGATGTGTTTACAAGTGTAACAAATATACGAGCCGAGCGTGCAGTGCAGAGTACAGGAGCAACAGGTAAAATGCGTTTTTAAAACTCGTGGCAAGAGAGGAAATTCGCGTCGGGAAAATGAAATGAGGCATCTGCGGAGTCGTGGCTAAAGCGAGAAAATATATATAAGACGTGTAGAGTGAGAGACAGGATCAAAGGGAGCTGAAAGAGTGTTCATATATATATACATATATATATGAAAGAGAGCCTGGCGGCGGTACGAGTGGCATATACCGAGCGAGGCGAGATTCCTGACATTCCAGAGACGGCGAACCAGAGAGAGAGAGAGAGAGAGAGAGAGAGAGCGAGTGGAGAGATGTAGAGAGAAGAGACTATGTCCCAGGTCGGCCAACCTAAGGCTCATATAGTCGGCTCGAGGCTGCTGCCGCCGCCGTTGCCGCCGCCGCTGCTGCTGCTGCTGCTGCTGCTGCTGTTCAATCCTTATAACCGACGATAAGCCATCAGGCCATATGCGAGGAATGCGGTGAGCATCGGCACATATTTTTATAATACTCGCAGAGACCAGGAGAGCGAAAGAGAGAAAAGCTTTCGCGCATATATATAGATATACACACACACATATATATGCATGCCGCGTGTGCCCGCGTGTGTATGTGTCTATGTGTGTATAAGCGACGACTCATTGGATTTATGTACTGGCCGATCGCAAAAATCTTTTTACGGCTGTGCCTTTTATGGCCTCTGCGTTCTGTCTCTTTCGCTCTCCCTTGCGCGCACAACTGCTATATACTCTTTTTCTCTTTTCTCCGTCTCTCTTGCCTTCGGTCTTGAGCATTCGAAAATATAATCCATGCATATATAAGAATCGACGAGGATACGCAAAGGTAAGAGAGAGAAAGAGAGAGAAAGAGAGACGAGAAAGGAGAAAAGGATTGGGGGTCGAGAGAGTGCGCGAGAGATGTGTCTTTAGAAGCCGACGAGGGAGAGACATCGGACTGACTGCCGCCGATTTTTCTCACGCGGTTGCTCTGCACCGACGCCGAGACCGACGCCGAGACCGACGCCGAGACCGACGCTTTTGTCGCGTTAACCTATACAATGAGCGTGCCGAATCGTTCGGGAAATTTGCCGAGGTGGGAAGCGGATGAAGGGGTTCGGATGAGATGATGATTTTTTTTAGGGAATCGGCTTTGAGTGCAAGCGTGCAATTGGTCGGTTGGTATTGTTGACATCGTTGAGCGTATAGCTGCAACAGTGTTTACTCGCGAGCTGCAGGGCTGAGTGTAGGTGTGTACGCGAAATAAGGTCAGCGACATTTTTAGGTTTGTTATTTCGGAGCTTGAGAATTCATGGAGTGGGAAAGACGTTTTTCTCCAAAATGAATGAATTGGAGCAGCGCTTTTCGGTTGTTCATAATGGCTTTGCGGTTGTTTCTGATTGTTCGTTGTGAATTAGTAATATAATAGTTGGATAATCTTTGATGATAAAGGAAATCGTAACATGGATTACAGATGATTGGTGGATCGATAGACTTGTGCACTGAGAGAAAAGATGTCTTGTATTAAATGATTGGTTTATTTACAGAACCATTAATGAATATCACTTATATTAAATACGAATACGTTTGTCATGAAGCTCTAGTTCTTAACTATTAACGTACGTTTGGATTTAATATTAATCCATCGTGCTGTTCTTATAAGTGATCAGAATACTTAATAGTTAATGAATATATATTAAACATATTTCCAAAATTTAAATTTAATGAAATATTAAATGTATTACGAGAGAGAGAGGGAGAGAGAGAGAGAGAGAGAGAGAGAGAGGGAGGGAGGGAGAGAGAGAGAGAGAGAGAGAGATAGTGCTCGTATATATCTCAATGTGGAACTTACGGAATGAATGAATTCAAATACAAAATGTTTGGCGTTAATTGAATGTGTCATTTAATATTAGTGAATCAGTTATTAACAATTAATCCACAGCGGATTTGATATAAATCACCTGTTCAAGTGCATATTCATTAACAGTAAAAGAATATTCAATTCGCCATATTCAAATCTACATTCATTTACTGCAAGACATTTTTTTTCTCAGTGTGGAATGGCCAAAATGCTCTCTTAACGAGATATTGTAATGATTGTAATAATTAAAAAAAGATACGTGGTATTTTGAGTACAGCCTGACAATATTTAACAAATTCTCTAATTCTAGAATTTATCTGAATACCGATTTTTTAAAACTAAAAAAGTGTATTACTAAAAAATTTATAGTTTTAAATTCAATCATTCAATTTCTTTTATGCATATAAGTGCAAGTTTTCTACAATGATCTAAAAAGTCCTTTTGTCAAAATAAAATGCAAGGTCAGTGCATTGGACCATTTTATGGTTCTTTTTATCATCATTGGAAAGTACGTAGATACTATTATTTGTATTTGATTAAAGAGCATGAATATTCGTAGTGGCAGTAGCCGGTAGCATGACGAATTAAAAAAAAAGCGCAAGCAGTTAGAGAAAGTTATACTGTACAACGAGAAAGCTAAAATACAAAAAGTTGAAACGGGTTTCAAATTGATAACTTTAATCGAGTAAAATTAAAATTTGTATTTATTTTAATTTAAAAAAAAAACGAAATAAAAAATGTCCTACGCGATAATCTAATTATAAGAAGTTACTTTCAAAATGTCGAATAAATACATATATTTATCGCGGGATGCAAGATAACAATTTGGCGAAAAATGCTTTTAAAGCAGTAAAGCGATAACATGTTTAAATTCCATATTTTTTCAAGTTTACGACCATCTCAAATTGTCCAGGCATTTTTTAATTTGAGCATTTGAATCGCGGTACTCTTCGAAAGATGCATTCGATGGCCATCACTCCCCAAGCCCCGAGATAAGAGAAATTAGCAAGACTGCAATTTATAAAAAGAAAGAAAAGAGAGAGAGAGAGGGGATCGAAATGACCGGTATACACGTATTATCCAGCAGCAAGAGAAGTCGGCATCAGCAGCTCGGCTCGCGAGTGAGGTGATAAGCTTGCAGCCCCCAAGGCTAATTGTCCAAATGGGTAACGGAGGCCCATTATGGCCGAGCATCGCCATCAGCATCAGCATCAGCACGAATTCCTGCCGCTGTGCGATGTACTCTTCAACATAATCTCCTTGGCCTCGTACTTCTGCGACGTCGTCTTCGATCTCGCCATGGCCTACGCACTCGCCTATCATCCCACGGCGCCGCCTGTTCTCTTTCCCCTCAGCGTCGTCCTCGTCGTCACTTCGCTCCTCGTGTCTCAGGTAAGAATACTTCCTCGACGAAGTAATGTAGCACATTGCGCAACCGGTGGCCGAAGGAGATAGCTTATCTCGACGAGAGAGAAGTTTGACAATCTTCTCCCTCCTTGCGTAATGTACTATTTGTTGTATTATCGTATCTATTGAATAAGTTTTAAAACATTCGAGAATTGTTTAATATTTTTTAACTTGAATATGCATATATACTTTACGTTAAAATTCAATTACAATTATATATATGCGCGATTTATATGCGGTTCTCCGTATTGAAAAAAATCTAGTCACTTTGGCGGTAACCGAGCCTATCCTAAAAAATATTATATGCACTTTCTGAGAAGCTTAGCTTCTTCAAATTTAAATAGGTTTATGCACCTGGTGTACAGTTTGAATAATCGATGGTTTTTTTCATTACAGATAGTCAGTATCAAGTGGTATCTTTGGGGAGCGAGGGGCAAGTTAAGAAATAATGGCAACTCAGACTGTGATATAAATGGGGGAAAAAAGACTGCCAATTGGACATTAGGATGCGTACTGTTACTCCACTCAACCCAGATTGGAGTTTTATGGCGATACTTCAAGCTGTTCATTCCAGTTGATCTGACTTATGTGAAGCATGAAGTAAGCATTGCTTTTTTTTGTCCAAGCGTGCAGAACCGATACCCGCGACACACTCCACGCGCCAACTACTGGTCGATCCATTATAACTGGCTGTGCCGATTTTTATAATAGCGTTCGCGCACGTGACATAGCAAAAATCGTCCGTAGCTCGTGTCATTTAAGATCTGAATTGCTGGCAAATTGTCGGTCTTTTACTTTTTCTTTTCGTTAGTTTGACACGTACAAAAGATATTAACGGTTTACAAGAGCATTTTCATTACGTAATTTTTCATCTTTATTGTAGGTTTTAAATCTAAGATAATTGCATACAGTTATCGGGTTAAAGACCACTTACATATTCGGAATATTTTTTGTCGTGTATAATACTTACTGGAAGCTTTGAACGAACTACTTTTTACGGAACATCCTCACCATGAGTTTGTTTCATTCAACTAGGATTTATTGGAATTTTATATTTAACCGTTATTTTTTTTTTCTATTCTACCATACCAATGATAAAAACGAAGCTGCAATTGAGTTAATAATATTTCCTGCAAACTCTAGAGATGTAAAAATTTTATCCGATTCAATAATTTCGATTACGAGGAGGAGGAGGTGGTAAAAAGTAATCGACAATTTGTAAACTTGGAAAAAAGCTGAAGCTGGCTAAGCTCATAACGAATGGTAATCGCAGGTACGAGAGCTGTGCGTTCTGCGGCTGATCCACGCGTTCTGCGAGGCAGCGCCGATGCTGCTGCTCCAGGTCTACCTGCTCGCCATCGGCTTAGGCAGCCCGGACTCTATCAGCGATCTGGACGGCGACTCTCTGATTCGTTCGATGCCAACCAAGCCCATGGAGGGCGAGACGAAGCTGGCGGAGCTGACGGCCGTCTCGGCCGGTCTGTCGCTGTGGAGCGTCTGCTGGGCGGTGGCCTCCTTCAGCAAAGGCGCAGCGAGACTGAGGAACCTGGAGCGACTGGTGCTGACTTGGCTCGGTGTATTGGCCCAGCTGGCCTGGCGCCTCGGTACCGTGAGCGCGAGAGTCGGCGCACTCGTCGCTTACGCCTCGATCTACGGTGGCCAGTGGCTCCTCGTGGTCATGGCTCTGCATTGGCTCTCCATGCTGACTTGGTTGCTGCTCACCCCCGATGGACTCTTTCACGGGGGCGAGAAGCTCACGGCCATCAGGAAGGTCTTCATTGCCTCCCTGCTCGCTTTTATATATGTGTTCTCTTACGTCAATCTGCACGAGACGAATCATCGGCAGAAAATGGTTAGTGTGTTTCGTTGATAGCTAGATTGCTTCGCGTAAAGTTGGATAGTTGGAGTGTTTGGTAGAACAAATTCACGTATAATATTTAAATGAGTCTGTACACTGAAACAAACCGCGTTCATCGTGTTAAAATGTATGTTTACCTATTAGCTATGACGTTTAAAAAACATTCTGCTATATATATAATAATTATAAAAGAGTATAAAAAAATATATATTACATTTGAAATTTGAAATTTCTTAGCAAAGTTTTGGTTTGAAATATTTATAAAACTTAATGAATAAAACAAATTTATTATAACAATATTTTTTTTTTATTTTCAGGTTATATTCTATTCTGTTATGTTCCTTGAGAATAGTTTGCTTATGGGTGTATGGGCCGTCGGTGTTAGTGGAAGCGATATGCACCGTCATGCCCGTCCAGTTACTCTAATACTCGCACTTTTAGCGCTATTCTTCGGTGGTTTATTCTTCATGGGGCTGTATTATAGGTAATTATCTATTGAAATCTTCACTGCTTTCACTGCTGATTTCACGAGCATATTTAATTTTACTTACAATATCAATTCAATCGTAGGTTTTTCCACGTAAGACGATTGAGATACGAAGCTGGTGGAAGAATGAATGGAACAAATGCGATTACTACGTTGTCTCAACAGGTAAAATTTCTTTCAAAATATACAAAATATACTCTCTTATCTTTATAATAAATCCGATATATCTTTACTATCTATTACCATTGTATGTTTAGAATGCTTTTCAAGAAAAGCACACGAGTTGTTTCGAAGACAAGCAAAATAATACGATAGGAATGAGAAAGATGAAATTGAGCAATGGCGGAATACCGGGTGTGTTCAATTGCCGTTTCGCTAATCCGGCTGTCACTAATCCAAATCGCAAGAAAAAAAAACCAACTACCTTCGTACCACCACCAACGCAGCCGCAAGCAAATATCATACCAATGACGACTTTGGGAGATTGCAATAAATGGGCCAATGGCAATGGAAACGGACCCCAACTCATTCCATTCTGGAAGAGGCCTTTGTCGATTGCAAGTTTAAATAACGTAAGTATACAGATTTTTCTTCCATGCATATAAGGTGTTCCAGGTTAAAAATACATCAAATTTTTATAATATACTATTTTTCGTCACAAGACCGTGAAATCTTACGACCGTGTGGCGAACAATTTTTTTTTGTATCATAGACGTAAAATCTTATTTTTCGTACGGCTTATAGTTTGTAAAATTCTATCTTATATAGAACAGTCCGTAATCAACTTATTCAATTTATTAACATAAAATGGCTCATTTTAGATTTTTTTTTATTTTACGGTTCTGATACTAAAAAAAAAATACATTTTGTTCAATCTTGAAAACAAAAGAAAGATTCAATCTTAAAAGTAAAATAAAAATTCCATCTTAAGAATAAAATAGAGAAAAATAAAAATCGAATCAATGTATTTTAAAAAATTTATAGGATGACGAGACCACGCGAGAGAAGAATGATTCAGAACTAACGATCGGCGGTTCGCTAAGCGTGAACCTTATACACGAGAAACTACGGGAAAAGAAGCAGCAGCAGTTGCGCGAATTGCGTGCAATTCAGGAAGAAATCAAAGAGGGTAAACTAGTGCCCCCGCCCTCCGCTTCGAGTTCATCGTTCTCCTCGAATCCGTCGGCGTCAAATCAACAACCACCGCCAAATACGAAACTCCATACCTCACCGAATTCACCCCTAAACGCATCGCCCAGCGCCACGCCACCCATTCAGAATGGCGGAGCCTTGACTTCTTGGCCACCGGTTAAAATGCATTGCTTGTTACCGCCACCTCCGTCCTCGCCTTACTATCCCTCGACCCATCCCACGAGCGCTTGGAAAAGGTCGCCGAAAAAAAGTCGGGATACCTCGGAGATTCTGCTGGCTCCCAGATGTTTGCCATATCACTACTCTCACTGGAGTCCACCCATGCTCTCGAATCATAGGTACATTATTCTTTACTTATTCATATGTTTGCATTTCATTATATATTCTTGAAAGATTCAGAAAATATTATAAGTTTTGAAATAGTGAATTATTGACGAAAGTTATATAAATTGAAATAAATCCAAGCAGATATAAAACTGTTACGATTCGCTATGAGCACATCTCACACAAAGAAAGCGCTTAAGGTTGTGCTGCATATATACATGCAGTACTCTGCTCTCTGCTCGAGCTAACCGACTTAAACCAAGGTAGTCTCACGCACGCACACGTTCACGATACACAATCTGAAAATCTTTGTTCTTGCGTGAATGATGAGTTCATAGCGAATAGTTTATTTTATTAGCATATGTACCTAAATTGATTAGAGTTAATACATTTGGTCTTATTAGATTGTGCAATAATCAAAATGGATTAGACGAAACTTCGAAAGAGGAAGGACACGGAGATGAGGATATCAGTGATGTTGAAGGCAGCCAAGTGTCGCTGCCCCGAACTTACACGTTACCGCGAGAATTCAAATATCAGAATAAGAATAACGAGCGACGAGAAGAAGGCACGAGGTTTACGGGCTCCCGTTTTTATCTACCTTCTACTAATAGCTCCGATGGTATGTATTTTAAAAGAATATTACAATAATACTAAAGTAAATAGCTACGTTAATGCATGTCAGAGCTTTGTTCATTTTGAATGCACTCAATCTCCGGATACTATACCATTACTTCATACATTAAAATACCATTTGGAAAAATAATTACAGAAAATTAACATTCCGATTGCATCATTAAATTAATGTCATTAAAATAACTATCTTTAATAAATTATAATTATTACAATTATGAGAAAAGTTTTTAGTTGAATTCTGTATTATTAAAGAAGGTATTGAACAAAAAATATATTTAAAATAACAAAATCATAATAATTATGGGATTATTTCGTCAGGCGATGTAGATAGCGCAGATAACGAGGAAGAGACAGATTCTGAGCTTCACGTTCGCGCCAAACCTGAAATCCATGCATCTACTGGCAAAGGCAACAACAGTCGACGAAAAACGCATGGACTAGAGAATGGCAAACCCGAACTGAATAACTCCTGTATCAATCATAATCTCCAGGCTTCGCTATCTTGCGGTGTACTGCGATCGAATCAGTTAATCCGCACTAAAGTGAAGCACGAGACCAAATTGTGAGAACAAGAAATTTTTTCCGACTCTTTTTTCATCCTTGACGCATCGTCAGAAACAGTATTTAGGCTACTCTCAAGCAATGTAACGTAGCTTTAATATAAAACGAAATTTCACATCGAATGAAGATGATATAATAACCATGTTATAGTTTTGCGTGACCATTGGTCTACTACCTACTACCTATACAGAACGTTTTTGATTGTGGACATTTATTAATTTGTTTCGTTTTGGGAGCGAATCCCACAGCAGCGATGAGCAAAGTACTTATAAACTTTAACACTGTAAATTAATAACTCGAATTTTTATATGTTTATGTTTACCTTTACTTTTGTACTTTTTGTAAATATTAAATATATCATATATGTCGTATAATTAATGTAGACTCACATTTGTACGCTTTGAGGGGGTCATCCCATGTGCCGCCAAGATCATATTTACGTCCTTTTTTATCACTTATTTTTTATACAATAATCACTGAGAGCACGCAGAACGAAGTTGAATCATATTCTAATTGAAAGCCTAAACTTACTGTTACTGGAGCATTTTATTAACAGTTTTTTTTATAATACGTGAAGTAATTTTTAATAAATTCAGCATGCTCTGTATAAACATCTGCTCTTATTCTATGTTTCGAACTTTCCAATGACTTCGGATATCGAAAAATCATTTTACCTACATATTCTAGAAATGTTTTAAAGCCATACTTTTTACATGGGATGATCATCTCAAATAATTATGTAAATTTTGTCCGATGTATACTATTCTAGAAAACTACGTGTCTTCTATTTAAAATAATAATCATATTTTACTTATAGGACTGTTGGTTATGTAAAAATTCAAATGTACATATTATATTTATTTTTATTTTATTATATAGAACCAACTTATTAAAATTGTATTCAAGTACTCTTATATTACATGAATAAAACATACTTTTCATTTTTATAAAAAAAGTTCTTGCTACGAATCATTATTTCAAATTTTGATAAACTTAGTCACCTATCATAACGATTAGCAATTATGTTACAAAATTATGTATAAGTACCAATTTTCAATAATAATAATATTACAACTTAATTGACCTGAAAAAGTATCGTTGCCTGCGAATTTACCGTGTATTCATTATGATTTTCGAAGCAGTTCGAAAAGAATTATTAATTTTTTTATCATTGAGACTCAAAGATGTTCCAGTAACGATTTCTGTGATTTGAAATTAAAAAGTATGAATCTTCCCAACAGCTCTATCGAAAAGGCGTTTGCACACGAGAGAGTGTCTGCAAAACCGAAGGACGCGATAGTACCATACAAGTTACAAGCCGAAATTTGTGCGTGCCAGGTGGCTGCGGAGTCTTGCGCGCGGTTGCAAGCATTATAATACGAGAGCCGATAAGCCAGCGTGGAAACGACATTGTCTCGCCAGTGGGCATTCACACACACACACACACACACACACGCGCGCGCGCGCGCGCGCGCGCATATATATATATATATGATATGCCTTTACACACATACTCTCCAGAGAAAGCAAGTATGCAATGGTGCGTCTACATATCCATCTTCGCACACATTATCGTCTATTAATCGTCAACGGATCTCACATTCTGCGCAAAAGAATAATCTTTCCCAGAAACGTCAAGTTTTCAAGCTCCTGCAGGTTACATATAGCTGTACTATCGTAGCATAGAAAGAAGATTTATAATACACGGAGTGGATCGGGTAAAAAAACGGGGGCGCTAGGCTCCTTTACACACACCCTGCATAGTAGATCCCAGCGTATACAACATGCCACGACCGCATCCACTGTGCACCAGCAGCACGTACGGTACACACACCTATATATGCATATATACAGATCTTTCGCATCTTTCGTGTACTATATATATATATGTATATATAGATCGTCAGAGAGAAAGAGGGAGGGAGGGAGAGAGATCACAGTTGCTCGTATAAAACACGTGGGGAGTCGTAGTACGCAAGCGTCGCAAAAAAATCGAGATAGGTGCATGCGCACATTGGCTCCCGAGTCCCGACGCTGCTGCTGCTGGCTGGCTGGAGTGGCTGGCTGCTATTACTTCCAACCCGGCTCTCTCGTGCACACGCTCAGGCCATAGAGTGAGTGAAAGAGAGAGAGAGAGAGAGAGAGAGACAGAGACAGAGCTGGCAAAGCCGAACATCGCCGCCTACGGCCGCACGAGCACATACACACGGGTGCGAGCCAGTTCAGCCAGTGGCCCATGCACGTATAGGTATATCACAGTAGTGAATGTAGTGATGTGTAGCCTTTGGAGAGGAGAGCAGGACAGATTGACAGAAGCGAGAGAAGCGGCACAGGCAGCAGCTAGTGTGTATAGTAGTATAGTATAGCGCTGGTTTGAAAATCCAGCTAAAAAGGAGAGCGAGACAGAGAGAACGTATATCCTACCAGCAGCAGCACACTTCAAGTTGCTGCCGAGGACGAACGTACGTACGTCGACGCGGCGACCGAATGAGCGAGACGCACATATACGATATACATGTATATATAGCGCATAGGATATAGAGAAAGAGAGAGGCTTTGCGTAATAGGTGAACTCTGTGTGCATGTGTGTGTGTGTGTGTGTGTGTGTGTTGTGTTAGCCGCACACGCGCTCGGCGCTCAGCGCTGGCCGCTGACTGCAGTGACTGCTGAGGCCGCGAGAGAGTGTGTGCGCGGTCTTTGTGAGAAATTTGAGAGAAGCTCGGCAGTGCTGCTGCTGCTGCTCGGCTGCTGCTGCTCGTAGTGGCCATTGGTCCCTCTCTCTCGCTCTATCTCGCGCGTGCAGTCACTACGTATATGTATGTGTCTGTGTAGTCGTGAGAGAGAGAGAGAGAAAGACTGTGTGCGCGGTACGCGGTACAGTGTGTTCGGCTTCTTCAGTGTGTCTAACCCTTCCGCGTTTCCTTCGCGCTACTCTCCGCTTCGCTCTCTCTCTCTCTCTCTCTCTCTCTGAGGGCAGTGTGTGTGCGTGTGGAGGAGAGACTGTACGACAGTACAGATCGAGAGAGAGAAGAAGAAGGGCACACTTCTTTCGTGGATTCACATGGAATTTAGCCTCGATGCTTATCGGCATCAAAGGTACGTAATGAGTGGCGATTTATTACCGTTTACGGCTATAATTCGAGTGCACTAAGGAGTACGTGTGTGTGTGAGCGAGTGTGCATCGTGCATAAGTAGTGCGAGACGACGGACGCGAGCGATCTTTTTTCCTTTCTCTATTTTCATTTTTTTCGGTCGATTTACGTATACGCTAGCACAACGTAACTCTTCCAGCTCTTCTTTTGATCGGATTCGATATGTGGTCTGTACGTGTACGTGTACGCGTACGTGTGTGTGGGAGAAAGAGTTGGATATATACATTGATTTTGTGTCATTCTAGTACGGTGCCGAGCGAACGTTTCGGTGTGTCTTTCACCTCCGATTAGCTGTTGACCGTGCAACGTGAGTGTTTTTTGGACTAAGGGTAGTCCCCGCACACCTCCGATGGCAAAGGTTTTTCCAGAAACATATTCCGAGCCGCGAAATCTCAATGCACTGCATCTTTGCAGCTGTATAAGGCATTTCGGAGCAAGACACCTCTCCTAGCGGGATTTCACACTCTGAGAAATTTAAAGACTCCCCTGCTACTCGGTCCATCTATCATCCTCGTAGCTTCCTTCCTTCTTTCCCCGTCCTTTGTCATCCCCATCATCATCCCCTTCTTCAATTTTCTCTCTCTGCCTCTCCCTTCGCTTCGTTCTCTTTCTCGCTCTCAGCTCCTGCTGCTTACTTTGACATTCCCTTCATCTCCCGAGCTTCGGATTTTCCTCTCCCCCCCCCTTTCTCTCTCTTACGTTTATACTTAGACTCGTCTTGCGTACGGAGAGAGATGCGTTATACACTACCGGTGTGTATTTATGTACGTGAGTGTGTATTGTGTATCGCGGTGAAGTCAGGCACGCGCGTAAATTTTCGCATAAAATCGAGGAAGCGCTGACTTCCACTCGACGTAGTAGTAGTAGTAGTAGTAGTAGTAGTAGTAGTAGCTGTAGTAGTTGTAGTAGTAGTAGTAGTAGTAGTAGCTGTAGTAGTGTAGTAGTAGTAGTAGTAGTGGCAGCAGTAGCAGTAGCAGTAGTAGTAGTAGTATAGTATAGTGGCTACGGCAGTCGTATCTCGGATCCATTGCTGCACAAGTGTATATAGCCCCATCTCCCACTCTCCACCCCCCTCTCTACTCGATATCTCCGTGTGTTGGTTGCAACAAAGTTTGTGTCGTTGGACGTGAGAGATAGAACGAGAGGAAAAATTGACCGGTAAAGGAAGTGAAAGCTGGGACGATGATTCGTTAACATTTTCTGTGCTTGCGTTTGCTGCGATAACGTTTCGCTAAATGGCATAACTGCGGAGGCTTCCGAAAAAAAGTGTCTCTTTAATAATTGTGCGCGAAAAGAATACGTATTCAAGTTTTTGTTTTTAAGTTTACGCATGAGATATTTTATTACGTGGACTTCTCTCAGTTTTAGGATAATTTAGAATGATTTTAAAGACTAGATAAAAATACAATTGGGATATTCTTCAAATAATCCTATAGTAATTTCAGCTCGAAATAGAACAACCTTTTAATGTGTGTATTTTGCTTAAAATTCTGGTAGGCTGCAACGTTTTCACTGAGCGAGCCAACCTCTTAATTACAATTACTTCGGACAATATTCGATAACAATGCAGTATTTTTTATTATTAATGCTACTCGGACGCGAGGTAAAAACTTTCACTCTTATCGAACACCGACTTGTAACATTGTTCCCGAAGTAAGCATTTAACAGTAGGTCGAGTATAATTAGAAGTGAACTAACATTTTTAAACTAAAATCGTTGAACCTTTACCCACACATATACATTACTCAGCGGTAATACAAAATCCGAGTCCTGCTCAATATCGCAATAATATAACCGGCGCATCACGACGCTTCTGTATAACATCGGCTCTTTGTTTCGGTCCCGATAGGAAAGGATATGCTTACGGCAAGGTGTACAAGGGGGAGGGGGGGGGGGGGGGGGTGGCGTAGAGAAGGGAGGCCAAGGCTTATTTATATAGACTTGGCCAAAAACCATTGTGTAGAACACTTGCGGAACATTCGCGCGTACATATCTCTTCATTAAAGCTGAGATCCATAAATTTAACTCGAGCGCGTTCGCCTCGCGCGCGTGGCCCAATGGCTTCGGTTGGCTTTGAAAGCGAAAATGTATAACATTGAATGTTGCCAGCTTATCAAAATAATCGCTGTAAAGCTTATTAATTGTTGGCAAAATGCGCTATTTTAAACGAAGCGTTATATTAACTGCATACACAGACCAGCGAATGCTTGGCTTTTATTTTCGATAATCTCTTTGCGCAACTGCTGATTTTGTGTGTAGAACCCATGTTCCGAGAACAAATGATATTGTATATAGTTTGTCATCCAATACTCAGCCAACCATTATCCAATACTCACCCGAATTCCCTAAAAAAAACTAATATAAAGCTGCACTTTATACGCGCCGACTAAAATAATCAGCGAGGCTACTTGTTACACCAAAGGGCATATCAACATTACCTTAAAAACCAAGCATGCCTCACACCCACGCATGCATACAGAGAGAGAGAGAGAGAGAGAGAGAGAGAGAGAGAGAAGCAGTCCTGTATAATGCAATGACAATTAAGATAAGGTAGCTCTCGGCTGGTATACGCATCTTTTGAGCTCCCCATCGCGCGTTGCCCTCGTCCTCCCAAACAAAGTGAGTCACGTTGTCGTGGCGGGAGGTTACAGTCAAAGAGTGTGTGAGAGAGAGGGGGAGGAGCGAGAGAGAGAGAGAGAGACAGGGACGGAGAAGGAGTACGGAAAACGTCGTATCGTATACTAGGATGTAGGTATGCGTAAAAGCGGGGCTATGCGGCTCCTCTCTCT
>UELV01094244.1:0-13964 GCA_900490015.1 Megastigmus stigmatizans | reverse complement strand
CTCTCTCTCTCTCTCTCTCTCTCTCTCTCTCTCAGGCTGTCCTCCCCCAAAGATTGCGCGCGCGCTTATCCATTCACAAGAGCCTGCGTAGACGCCAACGCTTCTACTACCGAGCTCGCGCAGCTCCTCTCGCGTTCTACACCCTTGCGCTATAGAGAAAGAGAGAAAGAGAGAGAGAGAAGAAGGGTAGGAAGTGCCAGACGCGCGTATAGTCACCTTTGTAGTAGTGGTAGTACTATATTAGTAGTAAAGCTTTTCCTCGTACACGCTGACACACGTTGGCTCCTCTGTGTGTTTGTTCTTTCTCTCTCTTAGCGGATCGATGCCGAAGATGTCGACGGGAAAGAGGAAGATATAGCACTCAAATTCACTGCCTTGAGAAATTTTTCGTATACTATCCGTTTTCTGTATGCGCGTGTATATGTATATAGGGGATATAGGATTGTTGCTCCGATTGTACTTTTTCTTTCCTCTTCCTTCCTTAGATTCTCTTAGATTTTCGTGTGCGGCGGTAGAGACCTTGATGATTCTGGTGCATTACTGGGGCGTATACGTTACGAAGGGATTCTTTTTCTGGTGCAGAAAAGGTTCGAACTTATTTTGATTGATTTGTGGAGGGGCTATTAAGAGGCTGTAATTATTATTTAAATCTGATTATGGGGTGCATCGCGTTAACGTTTTATCGAGGATGCGCAATGAGAAAGAAGAGTAGGAACTTAGGGGAATACCCATGAAATCCTCTTAGTGGTCGTATAGATGTATATTTTTTTTTAAAAAGATGCTTTTTATGTTATTGTAGAAAAACTAGTCTTTTTTTTTGACAAGGTAAAAGAAGATCTAAAAATAAAAGTAGATTTGTTTCTTTGACAAAGATTTGAAATACAAATTTAGCTTATTTAAATAATTCGGCCATCCAAATCGTTAGAAAACAGTTTAATTTATTAGGAGTTTCGAGACCCGGGTTAATTTCAGCACCATTTAACAACTGCATGCAGATTTCACGAGTACACTAGTACGCTTGAACATTTTCAAAGTTCTCTACCCACGGTCTCAAGATTCTTGGTGCTAATTCCTTTACTTCGCATACCGAATCACTGTTCCATTTATTAACGTTACTTAAATAGAGTCTAATCGAATTAAATAGTCTATTAAATTCTTTTATTCTTAATTAAAAAGTTAAAAAACAATATTATACAATAGAATCAAAATTTTATATTTGCTGGTAAATTCGAGTTCTTCAAAATGCTTTTTTATGCAGTTCCTTGTTTGAAATCATTAGCGATATGTTTACAGAAGTGTAAAATCCAAACCGTAGAAAACTTTTAAATTGAAGAATAATAATACATGAAATAATACATAAAATTTACGATATGTTTATAAGGAAAAAAGCTATTTAAAGGATATAAAGGCAGTAACATATTTTTCGTTTTAAATATTTTAATATATATATTAACAATACAGTGTAATAAAATTATTGCTTTTTCTAGTATTTCAATGAAGCAAATGGTAGGATACAATTTTTATCCATGCTTCATTATCATTGCATTCTTTGCAAAAGAACATGAGCTTTCAGGGCACGTACTTGTATACTTGTGATCCATATTTTCTTACGCTACCCACTATCACAATGGTTACGCAACAAAATCGACATCTTACCGCACAATAATCTTATTATTATGCCAAGATTATTATAGTTTCGAATTATTCCAGCGAATCGCGCACGTTTCAATACATTCTTTAGCTAAACGTCTATCGTAAATCTCCTTTAAAACGAGAGTGAGAAAAAAAGAAAAGAAACACTCTATTCAATACCTGGGCACGCGGTGCATTAAAAAAATAAAAGAGAGAAGGAATACGAACTGCCGGGGCGAGAGAGAGAGAGAGGCTGCACGGAGAGAGATAGATCGCAGGTATAAACCAGTGCTGCGAGCATTAAAAAAGTGCATGTGCACCGCCTTCGGTTCGCTTTCTTTCTCTTCCTTCGAAAAAAAGAACGAGAAAAATCTTTTCTTTCTTCGTCTCTCTTTCCTTTTTCTCTCCCCTCCCCCTTCCCCCTCTCGCGCTCTCTCTCTCTCTCTCTCTCCTTCCCTCTTACACTTTTCAGGCAGTAAAATTTTGCTCTGCCCTTTTTTATTTATGACTCTTGCGCAGGGGCCCCCTCTCCTCCTTCCCTCTGAGGCTTGTGCACTCACGAGTTTTTCGAAATAATTTTTCGAAAATGCTCTTTGATTTATAAATCTGAAAAAAAGGACGTTACGCCCAGCTTCCTTTTTTGCGTGATTTACAGCTCGTACTTGAGCTTTTTCTGAAAGACTTCTTTGAAGTTGCGAAATAGTGGAGTCTTAATTTTAGACGGGAATATGATAGCACCTTATTCATCACTTCATTATAATCAAATTGAAACTGCGTCTTTTGTATAAAATCAAAATACCTGACGTAATTGTTAGTTTCAAATATATTCTTATTTGTATATTTTGAAAAAACTATGATATATTATAATACAAAAGAAAAATATAATGAAGTCGCGATGTAGTTAACCTCTTGTTAAACACAGTACTTTGTTATAAATTAGCTTTGTTATAAACTATTCAAACCACATTAAAAAATTAACTACATTTGCACCATAACTTATGAATACATATAAACTTCAACTTTCGCAAAATATAGCGAATACGCGCTTTGATAAAGGAACAACCACTTCAAAACTCTTCAAAAAGATCCCAACAGTTTCGTTGACGTTCCAACAAAAATAATGCCAAAAATCCTTTCACAAACTATATACATAGGTAGAACAAAAAAGAAAAAATGTGAAAAAACAAAAATGAAAATGCTCGTCGGTTTCTCATGGAGAAATTCTCAACGAGCGCGACGACAATGCGCATTGGCGCACCCCAGCTCACGCACACGCACACGCTCATCTGGTCGTGGGGGAAGCCTTAAAAGAAAAGAAAGAACAGCCCGTAAAAACGAGAAATTCGTTACATTTTCCAGCTCCCTGCACTCCTTCGCACAGTGTTCCTCGCTCCTTTTTTTTCTTCATTCACCCGAAACACCCACACACTTATACACGCAGAAACTCAAGGCTCGCCGCAGGAGCTGAGAGTAAGATAGAACGAGACGGAGAGACTCGGTGAGAACAATACAATACAATGCATAGTGAAACGTCGTCTGCGACACACGAGGGGAAGAAAAAATAGTAAACAAGCTAGAGAGAGAAGGGTACGGCTAGAGAAGCGTATATATATGTATAGAGACTCGTGCAGGTCGTTCGAGAAAGGAGGGGAAGGAGTTGTAGTTTTATCCTTTATGGTGGGGATAGCGCGCGCATGTTTCCTCTCTCTCTCTCTCTCTCTCTCTCTCTCATTCTTTCTCTCTGTGTGTCTGTCGCTCTGATGTTGCGATCCTTGCTGTGGAAAGACCGAGAGTAAGGGAGAAAGAGAGTTTGCGAAAAAGGTGGCAGTGACGGCGGATGTATATAACTATACATGGGGGGTTACAAGTGAATTTTCTATGGAAAAAAATTTTTATGCTGAGCTTAGTTTGGCGGATCGACATATTTTATCTAGAAACTTAAAGAAAAGACATGGACAAAGCAAACTAAGGAGCGTAAAATATGTATTATATATTATATTTTAAAAAATCTATCTGTAATTTCAATGGGTTAAAAAAATAAAATATCCTATATTCTTGGATGGTTTATAATTTTCTGTAGAAAAGTGAGGAGCCTTATTCTAAGGGAATAAGGGTAGCACATCTTCGAGTTTTGTAAACTTTTCCCTGGAAAAAGATTCATATAATAATCATATTTGGAGAAAAACAGTAATTTAAGTAACAATCACAAGAACTTTTTTTTTTATTTTTCAACAGGGTCAAGTATACGTTTCTAATCTGGACATCGGGTTTCCATACCTTAAAAAGGTCCTCCAAACATACTTCAACGTAGAACAGTCCGTATAACGAGTAGCGGAGGGAGAGGGACGCTAATATTGTACACGCGCGCGCTCTCTCAATGAATGAGAGAGAGAGAGAGAGAGGGGGAGAGGAGAGAGAATGTACCACCGAGGCAATTCAAAGGCTATAAGACGAGGGGCACGTATAACCTCTCTCTCTCTCTCTCTTTCTCTCTCTCTCCCCTTACAGGCATTCTTTCTCTCCCTCGCACTGACCCTCTCATTCTTTTTCATTCTACCGCTTCTCTCCCTCCCTCTCTCTCTCTTTCGTTCTTTCTCTCATTCTTTTTCATTATCTCTCTTTCTCTCTCACGCCTTCATTCTTCTTTATTCGCTCGCTCTCTTTTTAATTCTTCTTCATATATAATACTCACACTCTGTTTCCCATTTCTCTTCATTCCCCCCTCCCTTCCTTCACCTCTCGTTCTTATTAATTCATTTTCTCTCTCTCTCTCCATCTCTCTCTCTCCGTCTCTATGTACCTTATATATATATATACTGTTGGCGAAATTTTCGCAGGCCATGCATAGGTACACATTGTAACAGGCCCCGCGAGCTTGCCGGGTATAATATTCGTGCAGTCAGTAAACGCCAGTGGTGGCGGTCGGATCCGGTTAGACCCTCTCTCGCGCATATAAACATATATATATATACATCTCCTTGTGTGTGCATATACATGGGAAAAAAGAGAGGGGGAGGAGAAAGAGAGAGAGAGAGAGAGAGTGAGACTCCTTTTCACACACGTGAGCGGGTTTTTATAGCGCTAAAGCGTCGCGTATATGTACGCAATTTTATGCGTGTTACAGTTGTGACTGAGAATCGCGGAAGAGCAGTCGCCGCAGTCGGTGTATTGTGTGCGCCTGTGTTGTATTATAAATATGTGTATACGTATACTGCATGCCGGTGGAGAGAACGTCGCGAATAGCTGTGCGAGAGAGAGAGAGAGAGAGAGAGAGAGAGAGAGGTTTACGTACATGCTGTAGCGTTATATAGTGTGGCGCGTCGCCGCGTATAACCTTTCCGCCGCGATATAGGCGTGCATATATATATGTATATGCGAGAGCCAGTGTGTAACAAAGAGTGAAAGAGACAAGTGTATGTGTAGCCGGTTTAAGTTCAGGTATATATGTAGTGTATATATATATATTGCGTGTGTGTGTACACTTTGCTTCCTTTCCCTTACCTGGCTTCTCTCTCTCTTCTGCTAATGCTTCTTATTCTGTCTGGAAATTCTACTGTACTCGGAGATTTGGAGATTATAGGCGATTGTTAAGCTTTATTTTTTTTGTTTTTGGAAAAGGGTTCGGTTCGAGTGGGTGTGGAGGAGCAAGAGGATTGTATGGGTCAAAAGTGAAAGTGCGAAGAGCGAGGTTATTCATTTTGAGCGTGGAGTGTGAAAAGAGGGATTCGTTTGATTTTCGTGGGAAAAGTTAGAAAGAGCAGAATAAAATAATTCTTATCAGTAGTTTCACAAAAAATAAAGAATATTCTATGAGAAAGTTGCTCCGAAAGGTTGTCCCAACGTTCAAATAATCATTTTGGAACAGCTTTTATCATGTCATATCGTGAACACGTTGCTCCAAAATTTGGTTTAACCTTCGAATTGCAGTTTTGAATCAATTTTTTAAGCATAAGTGATGTTATCGTAAGAATAATAAAAATTTTGGATTAAAAGTAGAATGAACGATTTTTGTTACTTTCATCTACAATATTTTGTATCACGTGTTCATTGGAATTAGGTCTTGGTCATCATAAGCGAGTGATAATTTCATCCGAAAATTCTTTGAATTACTTCTAACCTCAAAACAACAACGCTTCCATTAGACTATCGTAGCTTGAGAATCTCAGTTCCAATAGTTTTACTTTACAAATGAAACTTTTATGATCCGTCTTCTTTTCTGTACAGGAGCAATACAACCACGCAATAATCACTCATACTAAATTCTCACGAAATTCTTTTTGTGTGTTACAGAATGCCTCTGCGCAGCCGAACAAACCCACGATGGAGCTGCTGCTGAGGACACTGCGGAGCTCCACCTAACTTTAGTGAATGAAAAATCGAGAACAGGATGAGGCAGAATCAATCTTCGTGCTGAGAAAAGGAGGATCGAGAAAAAAGGAGCAACCACACACGCGAGCTTCTTTTAGTGCGCGTGATATAAGATATAACTTTAAAAGAAACGGTGATCAAAGGCTGTAATAAGGGAGTGAGTGAGAAGGAATCTACAACGGTCGTCAAGGCGCAAAGCCGCGGCGACGTGCGCGGGTGGCTACTTAAAAGAAAAAAAGGAAAATAAAACTGCCCAGACGGAGAGAGAGATATATACATCAGGCGCACGCCGAATTGATCGCGCGCGCCGGTGCTGCTTATCTCTCGTGCGCGCTCTATCTCTCTCTCACTCCGTCTCCTAACCGTCAGCTCTCGTACTTAAAAACGTGTGCGGTGTATAACCATCAGCGGCTTCGAAAAATCGTGTCCGCACGTGAGTGTGCGCGAGAGAGTGCGAGTGCCATCATAGAGTTTCTGAAAATAGTATCGTATTGCCAGGCTGGGCGTCATATATACGCGCACACCTACCTACCTCTGCTCTGTCTCTGAAAAGGAGAAAATGTGACCTGCCGCGCGCCAAGAAAACAGAGACAGCGAGATATATTCTGACGTCCACAGCTCTGGAGAGCGAGTGAGAGAGAGTGTACATTCCGAAAAGCCAAAGGAGGAGAAGCCGAGGAGAAGAAGAAGAAGAAGCAGAAGAGGAAGAGAAACTGGGAGGGATGCTACAACACTACGGCTAGCCGAGAGCAAAGTGCCTCTCCCTCTCCTCCCCTCCCGTAGAAGAGAGCGAGAGAGAGAGAGAGAGAGTGCGAGGTCGCGCAGAGTATACGCAGAGCGTAGGCGAGGAGTCGTGAGCGTGTGCTGCTGTTGCTGCTGTCTCGTGCTGTGCCGAATATATATATATATATATATATAAGCATACGTACATGCGGAAGAGAGTGGACACGCGGTGCCGGAAATATATATTCGACGAAAATCTATATGTAAACTGGATGTGCGGCTATAGGAAAGACGACGACGCGACTAGCTGCGTTGTTGTTTTGTGTTGTTGTGCTGTGGTGGCGCGATGCTGTGAAAAACACGCGCCGCGAGTATACAGCTACGGTTAAACGCGTATCTCGTGTTATAATATTAATACCCGTGCAGGAGAAGTTGGATATAAAGTAGTTGTTGTAGAGCATAACAGTGCTGTGAGAAAAGAGATAGAGAAAGATATGAGTGATCCAGCAGCGGCCCGCTTCGACGGTACTATGCTCAAGTTCCTCACGCATAAGCTGAGGACTCACTCGCTCAACGAGGATCCCAATCAGGAGAAGGTAGGTTATGTGTGCGCTCTCTCCCTCTCTCTTTCTCTTTCTCTCTCTGTCTCTGTCTCTGTCTCTGTGTATACTGTTTTGTGTATAGTACTGAGCATAGTATCCCGCGAGTTTATTTATACCAAAAGTTGGTACTTACGTCATGAATTTCAAATTTTTGGAGTTCAGGTGTAGAAGCCGTGGAGTGAGGATGGCTTGTAACGTGTTAAATTAGCAATGAATTTACTGGCTATAGTTACTTAGCTCCGGGCAACTCGTTTGGCTCATCAGTGAGATAACAAATGATGGTTCTATGCCCGTGCAATATTTTCCGAACAATTGATTTTCATTTATCTGACAGTGATAGTCTGTCACTTTATACCTATATATAAGTTAAACCAAGCTTATTAATATAAAAATGTGTAGCCATTACAGTAAGGGATATTTACTTTACAGATAAACGACCTTGTTGAAATCAATGCACTCGTATTGACTAAAGGAGTATAGCATCATACGTACTTGCTTCTATTTATAAGAATTTCCATTTAATGAGAAGCAAAATTTGTATGAATGGATAACCAAACCCATTGTACGTGTGATCGATCGAGATTAAAAAAAATATGAAAATTGTTTTGCGTATTAGAATTTGTAAGTAATGTAAATACAGTGTCTCATAAAATTCACGTGTATTAGATAATATAATTTTACTTTGCACAGTTTCAAATATGCACTGATTTTTTTTATATACGTAGAAAAAGTGATAGGTGATACGGATGACGGCATGTTTTATTTATATGCCCAGATTGAGAGAAGTTCCTCCTTTTTTTTTCTTCCCTTACACACGCGGCTGCCGGGTTTTTATTGTCGCTGATAGGAGTAGAATGTGACACGAGAAAAGTTGGCGGCGCGATGAAATCGTAGGTCGATGAATGTGCATGGCGTCGTTATGGGTGTACATATAGCTATATATTAAGTAGTGTTGCCGGGTGCGCGCACGAGTTTCTTTGCGGCAACGGAGAATGACGGGGAATTTTTATGAGCGTTATGAGTTGAAATTTCGTTGAGGAAAAAGGAACGAATTGTTCTTCTTTCTTTCTCCGTTCTTCTTCTTCTTCGAGAGAGGTTTGGTTAGTGAAAGGCGGTGGAAAAAATACGACGTGGCTCGGTAAATGGTAATTGCTAAGTGCATACACGTGCACACAATTCAGCCGGGTTTTATGAGATTTTTGCACTTGAAAGTAGCACCCGCTTCATTTTGCTTGAAATGTGTTTAAAGCTCGCATTGTTAAGATGCAATGAAATTTTAACCTCTTTTTTATGTTTGGGTGAAATCGTTATTTGAAGAAAATTGTATTGGAGATAAGTACATTCGGTTTGCTTTCGTTGTTACTCTTTAGGAGAGCGAGTGAAACTTTTAATTCATCGATTAAAATGTAGATTGGAGACTTAAAGAGTACCGGTGCCTCCAGTTTTTGTTTGAGACACGTGTGTCTCTTTTATTTATTTATTTTATGGTCTTGAAGTTGGAATGCGACGAAGTTTCAATTCATTGATTTTTTTGTCATATTTTTTACTTGCGACCCATTCATCACGTTAAGAAAAATAAAAGTTTGCATTGTTATTGAATAAAATGAATAAACAACAATTTAAACTATATAAGCTTCAAAATGATCATAATTTTTTATTTTCTGGATAAATTAACTTCAAACGAAACATTGAACTGCAGTAGCTTTTTCGTTATTGGCATATAAGTATCGCAATAGATGTGATGATAAAAGGACATTTACATAGCTAAATAAACATTGCGAAATTGTTCTGAAAAGTTAGTGGAGTAACTTTTGCGGGTGAATTAATACGGAAACAATGTTTTTAATGTAACGTATCTGCATATATACTACACATTATAAACAAATTTAATGGATACTATAATACCTATTTTTTGAGAATACCTATTATTTGTCAAAAAACCAATTATTTTGCATTCAAATAAAATGTGTTACATAAGTTTTAATAATAATTTATTTATGCATGGTATTAATTATGATATGTAATTCATTAATATGGAGGTATGTTTATCTCTAATTGAATATACAGGGCTGATTATCATTTACACGTTTCAAAATAAGACAAAAGGTATGCGGGTTAACTAGAGACGCAGGCTAAAATATTTTATAACTATTCTTTGCGAGGTATTTTTAAAATATTTGCTTTAAATGAATTATTTTTTAGTATTTTCTCTCATATTAAATATCGATTACCTTTAAAAAAAGAATTCTTTATTTACGTCTCTTTCGTCCCATTACATTTTTCATGCCTTTTATTATGACTTTTTACATCCGTTCCACCTAAAAATATATTAGCAATAATATCAATAAAAAACTCAATGCAAATATCATAGTTACAGTCTAATAACTTACTTATTAAGAATTATTCGTAAACGACTGAATTCCTTATTTTCATTTAATTACTCATAATAATATAAATGACTGATTAAAACGGAATTTTTATATTGCGATAAGTTTTAATTCAATTGCTCCAAAAACTTTGGGATCGGCGAAGGCAGTCATAAATATAAAGATGATCTCAAGTTGTAACAAAGATCGAGAATAATTTCATTATTCTCCTACGCGTGATAACGACTATACGACTCTGCACTTGGAAGCACGTGTTTTATTGTGAATTGAATGGTATAGTACAAACGTGCTATCTCTCACGTTCGAATTCGTAAGCGAAATCCATTCACCCCGAATATTACGTGGTATTTTTTGACTTTTCTTCGAAGCGTCGCGACATCAGTTTTTCTTCATATAATATGATGATTTATATTGAACATTTGCCTTACGAGAATAATAAACTGAAGCTTGAAACCTCTACATTATATACAATTTAGTACAGGTTAGAATGTCTTCGAAATAGTCAAAGATAATAATATTAAAACTCTGTTATTAAGAATAGAATTAATACGCCCAGTATTTTAAAATTTCAATTTACCGAAGGAAATAATAGAATAAAAAGATAATATATAAAATTAAATGAGCTTTTATCGCAATATTTTCATAAATATAACGTAATGATCTATGCTTGGTTTGTTGTGATTTTTATATCACATATCAATTTTTGTCTACTACGAAATGGAAAAGAAAATGAATCATTCGTGACTCAATTATGAATGAAAGTATATTTATGCTTATGAAATATCGTATTTTAATAATGAAAGGTTGTTTTGAATTTTCAGGCAGACGATGATCATGATTCTGGCACAGAGTCAGATGACGAGTTCCAAAATGGAGGTGACATCGCTGATGAACTTTCTACAGGTAATTTAATTCATAGGAACCAACTATTTTTTCTTTGAAATTTTAGATTATAAACAAATGCTTTCAAATATTTTCATCTTGTTAAAATTATTCAATTAAATATAAAATGCATTGTTTTTATCTTAATTTAATGTTTAAAAATAATAAATATTTTCATCGCCTATAACTTAATACTTTATTCGTGCTAATTTTCTATTTATTCAACCCTTAAACAAAAGTTACGACTATTTGTCACTATTGAAAGGTGAACAATATTTCAACTTACTTTTGTTTAAATCGCAGTGTACCATGTGCTATTCAGAAAATATTTTAGGCTATCGAGTCCATAACAATTAAAAAAGTTTTAAGGCTTTCATTGACTATTGCATTATTATGCATTTGCAAATAATGAATGCATATAATGCGAAAGCAGAAAAGGCTTTTATCGGTATGAAATCGGGTTACTGCATTGAATTTATTACATTTAGTAATAAAATGTCGCGAAATATAAAAAAATAATGCTTCATTAAGGTGATGGTGTAAGTAAATAGTTTGATCTACGTTAAACTTAAGTCTCAATTTTACGAAATTTATTCCAGTTCTCTTTTTCTAATCTGGAATCTAGCATACATTTGTAGCAAATCAAGCCGTACAAACACTCAAATTTAAGCCCTCTGAATAGATGTTATCTGCAAAGAAGCTGTTTAAACAAGAATATTTTCCATTCATTCATTACATTCAAAAAACATATTAATTACTTTAGCTTTTCACGACTGCTACACCTAAAACTCCTTGATTTGATACTTAATAAACTATAAATTTATTTAAAAAAATAAGTTTATTTCGTTTTCGACTGGTTATTTGAATGATTTAATAGCCTGAGTCATTGGCAATGTGGTGGTTATTTTTATTATTTTAATTGATGGAAATTTTTAAAGATGTAATAAAAAGATACAAATTATTGATTTTGTCGATATACAACTTGTACCGCTAGTAAAAAGTTAATTTATTAAATATTTATTCACATCATTCAATAGCGTTGTGCTTAATTTTAATTTAATAATCTTATTCAACTTCAAGTTATAAAAAATGAAAAACCAGGTTTAAAATATTTGGTTCAACATTTAACCGATTTAATTGTGAAATGAGTTAGACTGAAGAGGGTATTAAAATGTTGCATTGTATTCATGTTCCATATCGATTACTCCGAATTTACTCGACTTTCAGGCGTACAATTTGAATTGTTAAAATTCAGTATAATAATTCATATTATTAATTAGCGTATAATGTATGTAGCGTGTACAATGTAGCAATACCTTATTTATTTATCAACATTTACAAATGTTTAATGTTTTTCCATTAGTTTTTAAATAAATTTTCCCTGAGTTAAATAATCAGAAATATTTATATTCTTTAATTTGTTATATGAAAAAAAAATCAATATTTTAAATATCTTAATTTACTAATTTTAATAATTTTGCAGAATATGAAGTGAAAATATACGTTCCATGAAATTTTCATTTCAGAAATAATTTTGTAGGATTATGTGAAACTATACAACATAATGTATTTATGCATACCCACACGTAATAAAAACACGTAAAATAGTGTTTTTGGACTTCTATTAACACAACATATCTGATACACGTATAGTCTATTTAAAGACTACGTTTAGCATTATCATAGAATTTGCTCCTTCGAAGTTATAAAGTGCTACTATTTTATTATGAAATTTATTGACCTGAAATCAAAATAAGTGTTGATGAATAGTGTTGCAAGGAAATATACTAAAATTATTTTTGAGCCAAAAACTGAATAATATAATATAGTTATTCAGTTTAATAACTTAATAAGTTAATTCAGTATTAATATAATAATAATAATAATACGGTTATTCAGAGCACTAAATATTCAGCAGATAGACTAAAGTTAATTCTATTGATCAAAATTTACAATTATTAAAAGCATTGATGTGTCTCAAAACATAGATTATACAGACCATACTATCAAAAAATAAATAAAAGAAAATATTGTAAAACAACGCCTAAAAATTAAAAAAAAAAGCTAAAACGGAACCAACAAAGAAGCAGTATAACCCAATACCGAAATTACAAGGAAAAGTAAAAGAAAAGAAAAAATAAAGAAACACCATTCTTTCGGTTAACGTTCACCTCGTCCCACCATACTAACCGCGCGCATATCGCGCTTTCCGAGGTGCTCTCCCAGCCCGACTATCGCGAAATCTTTACGTAAAAGGCTCGGCTTGGCGCAATTTCCGCAGTTAAATACCCGAGCTCGCGAGCTCTAGTATATATACGCGGGGGGTTAGGCAAATCAGACGCACGTAAAGCACCTAAAGGTGGTGGGAGATTGTGGGAGAGGGGGAGAGGGGGAGTGGGGGAGTAGAGCGTGAGCTGATGATACGATAAGATCTCTTACGTCTTGTATTAGGTATATGGGCACGTGTGCCCCGCCGCCGCTTCTTGAATCGCGAAACAAAGATAGCGTGACTACTACGAGTACTTTGACGTGGAAAACTTAACTACAACTGCTGTGCGGAGGGGAAGGGACGCGGGAGGGAGTGGCGTATAGTGGCGTATACGCGAGGCATTCCGCGTGTCTAGGTCGAATATTCAAAATGGCTTTGAATTTGTGGGATTGTTCAGAATTGGAACTGGTGGCAGTACGCGTTACGTATATTTTTTGACGTACTTTAAGGTTTGGAGAATAAGACACAATAAGGAAGAGACATACGTCGTTTTCTTTTCTGTAATAATTGAGTATTATTATACACATTAATTAGTTCACAATATTATTTAAACTACTATTTTGTGCTAAATAATATTTAATGTAGGCATAGTTTCAAGAATTTTTAAGCTGCCTTTTACTTGTAGACAATGAGAAGCTCCGCTTTCTGAATGCACTTAAACGACTTCATGTAGTAACAACAGACACTGTTTTCTCAATGAAATTATATATTTAGAGCGCCTCATAATTTACGTTAGAATATGTTAAGCATTTAGTATTGTCGTAAAATTAAAATATCTGAACAAATAAGGATTATAGTTCTACTATTTCTTTAAATAGAATCAAGCTCTAGACGATATTTTACTTTTGTAACATCTTAAAATAAACCCATTTTTATAATTTAAATACATTATGGTCCGTAGCTAACGTTCATCGTCTGAGTTGCACTACATGGAATGAACTATACATATATTTAAAAGAAAATACGCAAAAATTGTAGTTTTTATTACGTCTTATTAACAAAATTATAGTAATTTTACAAAATATCACCATTTTAAATCGTTAACCAAACAGTATTTACATGGAACGACCCATGCACACTCGTCGTCTATACGTGTCTATA
>UELV01094243.1:0-17782 GCA_900490015.1 Megastigmus stigmatizans | reverse complement strand
GACCAGCTCGGTGTGGTGTATTATGAGCTGTTGAAACCGAGTGAAACTATTACAGGGGATCGGTATCGAACGCAATTGATGCGTTTGAGTCGAGCATTGAAGGAGAAACGGCCACAGTATCAAGAGAGACACGATAAAGTTATCCTGCAACATGACAATGCTCGGCCACATGTCGCAAAACCCGTCAAGACATACTTAGAAACCCTAAAATGGGAAGTCTTACCCCACCCGCCGTACTCTCCAGACATTGCTCCTTCCGACTACCATTTGTTCCGATCGATGGCACATGGCCTAGCTGAGCAGCATTTCCATTCTTATGAAGAAGTCAAAGAATGGATCGATTTGTGGATCGCCTCAAAAGACGCATCGTTTTTTCGAGATGGTATCCGACAATTGCCCAAAAGATGGCAAAAAGTAGTGGCTAGTGACGGACAGTACTTTGAATCATAAACAGCTAATCACTTTTTCAGAATAAAGCCTCAAATTTTCGAAAAAATCGGCGGAAGCAAAGTTGTGCACCTATATATTCTTTTTTTTTATTTAAGCATTTTGAAATTCCAGGAGGTTTATTATGTTACAAGATTATAAGAATTACATATTACACATTAGTTGATTTACGATATAGACAGATATTACATTTGGAGGCAAATAAAGAGATAATTTTCTTAAAGATAGACTAAAATGAACTCTTTTATTTTTCATTTATTTATCATAACGCGGACATTGCCATTATATACGTGGTTAATGTCTTCGCTGAAGGTTCCGCATTTACATGTAGGGGTTGTAACTACATTTATCCGGTAAAGACTAGCAGATAGATTATAGTGGTCCGATCTGATTAATATTAGTGACTATTAATAGTAATGACTAGCTTACGCGGTAAATTTTTTCCTTGGAACCAGGGTAAATCCGATCTGAGTCTATTAATACATGCTTTATTCCGTTTTCCGTCACGTTTCAAATATTTAAGGATATATCACACTCGCAAACCACCAAATTTATTAAAGAAGTTGGCCTCGAAAAGGGAAAGACCTACTTTCAAAAATTTTTTAAAGAATCATCCATTATCCTTCCATTATGCATTAATTAACTTATTTCCTGAAAGCCGCATAAGGTATAAGTTATTCACTTTTGAATTTTTGAATTATTGTTCTAGTTTTGACTTTTGGCATTTTTTCGTACACTTCATTAATCGAATTTATTATTCAAGATAGTTTTGATTCATATTGTTTATAATATTAAATGACGTACATGAAAAGGTATAATAATATCGACGAAATGGCTATTAATTTGCTTCAGATACAAGTCCAACATAAGTTTTAACTCTTTTTAATGTATATGTTTATCATTTGAAAGGTTTCGAAACGCTCATATATTTCATTTAGCGGAAGTAAACAGTTGCCAAAATTTTAATTAGCACTTTTTTATTTAAGTATTTCTGAAAATAAAGCATTTCCTTTAACGATGTCATCCATGATTTTAATTAGTTTTATAATTAATTAAAAATGAAAAACTAAAGTAGTAAGTAGGTATATTATTATAAAATAATCTTGGTGGTAGACTGAATTGTTCTGTTACGTCTGAGAGCGGGGATATTTTTAGACACATGAATGCATAACTTTCGAGAGCTTGAATTTAAATGAAATTTATAACTTATGTTTCATGTTAGTAGATTTTAACTGTCACGAATATAACTTTATTATAGTACATCCCAAGCTATTGGCAAAAAACAATTGACTTCACTATATATACAAAAGAGCAGGATAGAAAATCCATTTTGATACAAAAATGCTCACGTGTTCTTTTGGCCGTCTGAGCGTATCATATTGTGTAAGCATTATACCGCTATGCACGCGGCTTACGCACACACACACGTCCATCGCAGGGTATCGTAATATCAGCTGACGATGACAGCCACGTGTGAGCGTCGCCTGGTAACGAGCAGCAAACAAAAAGTTACAGCGAGGGCGCAGGTAAGGTGCAGTCCGCCAGATCAATCACGTATCTCTGTCTATCTCTCTCTCTCACTTGACTCTCTAGAACTACACACACACCCAGGCGTTGCACCACGAAATTCTTCATGCAAGTTCCATTCTTTCAAGATTGCACCAGAGTGCAAAGTTTAGCGGAAGTTGGGAGGACGGTTGGCGAGCCTCGAAAATGACACGATGCTGCCGTGATAATAACGTCAATCTAAAGAGCTCAGGTAAACACGTAACGCTGTGATGGATAACCCCAAAAATGGTTGGTCGACTTGTTATTGTCCAGCCTATATATGTTGGTCCGCGGTGTACTCTGATGTTATTGTTGTTTTGGCATACTTTGCGCGGCTATATCGCGATGTGCGGAAATCCCCGCGCGTTAAATAAATCCTATATATATATATATATATATATATTTCGGCGAAGATTCGCGGAGAGCGAAATTACAAAGCTATATATATGCATAAGGGAGAATTTAATAACGCGAAGTATTTTGTGTGCTGTTTTACTGTAACCTTTGAAGCTGCGAGCCCTTCAAATAAAGAAGTGGAGTGAGAATGTTTTGTGATTAATTGGAAAATTCAAGTTGATAATATTCGTTTACAATCTTCTTTTGCTCGTATTATTATCAATTCGCTGCGCGAGATATGCGTTTACCTTTTGCTAAAAATAATAACATGGTCAGCTACATATATATACTTACATTGCGTTCAGCGATATAAAATCAACCGATATCAAGATGTAAGCTTTTGCCAAGTATGTAAATTACGTTCGACTATAAATCATCAGAAAAAGCCCGCAATTTTCGATTTCTTTTCCTTCCCTCTTGCAACATATACATAGTTCTTAAAAAACCATTGATATATAGCAATATATGTATATAGTATAACACTAACGTAAGTATATATTCTATATGTGCGAAACTGCAGTGTACAATCAAACGGGTGAAAGTTGCGTGGATCAGCTCTCGATACATCGCTCGATGTGCACGCACCTGCGTCGCGTCCTCTTGGCCAAGAGTGTCGTGGACACCCACAACACCAAGTACACGCGCACAAGGCAGAAGCTATGCAAGCGGTCGAGTTGCAAGCTGAAATTTTTAGAGGGATGTCCCTCCAACGAGACAATCAACCAATTGGCTTACGATTCCGAACACTATCCTTCTGTAAGATTCACTTTTATATACATTTAAACTTTCAAAAGTACGCAGCATCTGCACGCTTTTACATTGATAAATAATAATCTTGCACAAGGTCTTATTGACTTGCTATGATTCGCGTGTAAACCATCAAGTATTGTTTGCAAACGAATGATTATTAAGTTATATTAATTATATTGAGCGGATTTTTGGCTTTTGCGCGACACGATAACTAAGTTACGGAAGACCATTTTGTAAGTATTTGCATTTAGAATTTTGTGAGTTATCTGCTTTGAAAGACTTTCCCAGCGATATCCAAGAAACCAAAAGATTTAATTCCATATGTTCAAGCTTGTTGTCAAGCATCAGTGAAGAATATTCACATAACTTTGATATTACGATCGCATTTTTAAACATACGCAATAATTTCTTTACAGCGATTACTTTGCGCACATTCCTATGTGTAGCTGTAAAACTATATATATAAGTACATGTTTAAGCGTATACAATCTTTCGAATTCTAAATAAACTTTTTTTTTCCCCAGGAAATAATGCGGATACGCTGCCGCGATAAAAGTTCCTCCAAAGAGCGAAGTTGCAGCAGAGATAAACAGAGAGGGTCGGGCGATGTAACTTGTCCGTATTCGCGACCGAACAAAACCAAAGAGTGTACGGCCTTATGCAAAGCGAATACGATGGACGAGAAGAGAGCCGTAGACTTTTCGGACTGCAGCTGTAGAACGCAGGATCGGACAAAGGATATTAATTGCGACAAGCGGAAATGTCGCCGCTCAAAGACTCCAAGATCTCCGTGTCTGACTATTTGTACACGATCGGGGTAATACTATACATGATATACATATAATCAAATACTAAGTCTCGCACAAACTCGCACATGAAAATCTCTTACCTCGATTATTACTCAAATTGTGTCAAATCAAAGTTTAAAAGCCTAAATTAAGTCTCACGTGTGATCCGAGTTTCTCGTTCAAAAGAATGAATTTATACACTGCCCACTGATCCCATACATTAAGACTATCCGAATAACTGCACAAAATGTATAAAATCAGAAAAATAAACCTGCACCTTCGCACAGTCTATATATGTATATATAATTGAAGTACGCATGACCCGCTTTCCCAATTTAATAATACCCCCTCCACCCGTTTAACATTAATAAGGGCTATGAATGCATATAATCAGGCCCTGCAGGCACGGGCTTAACAATAAGTTTCGCGTATATAAGCTGAGCCCTCGTGTAGCAAGTGTATACGACATTCGCAGGAAGTGGCAGCAGCAGGAGGAGGCGAGGAGCAGCCTTATGAGCCAGAGGCGAGACTCGTCCTCGGACCGATCCCGTCCAGCATCACCAAAAGCCTCGCTGTCCGAACAGCAGCGTCTGTCACAGGCCGACGAGGCGAGGGAAAGTTTTCTCAAGTCTCTGGAGCAGGGTGAACTCGAGGAGCAGCGTTACGCCAAGTTCGTCTACGACATTACCCAAGAAATCGTCCAGAACGGACTTTATACAGACCGTGAATTAAAGGAAGTTTTCGAGAAGCATCTCGAGAGGAGTTCGGGACGTCTGAACAAGGTATATAGGCTGCCAGTACTTCTCCTACATTTTTTAAACCTACTGCAGCAGCCAGACGCGACCCATATACCAAACTTGCTCGATTTAAAAAGTTTGTTTGCTCGCTATTTGAATGAACGGAACAGGAGGCCGGGGCAAAACTCGGGCTGAATCAAGACATTTTCTTCATTGATCTTAACGCGATTACGAGCAGCTCTGCCTCCTCCTACTCCTACTATACTTGGCTTTTACGATATTAACACGGAGAGACGCTTGAGAGCGCGGCTATATTCTTTAATTTTAGATCGGCTATAGACCGTCACGAGGCTGTGTATATTTTTGGAGCTTACAAGTATATATACTAATTTCATATTTAATCGCTGCTGCCGTGCCTCGTGCTCCCTCGTCTTTTCTAGCTATTTCTATTTGTTTTTTTGGTATGAAAACATGTTTGGATTGTTAAGTATAACTTTGCAATTTTCGTATATAGCAGCCTGAAGAGTTAAGAACAAAACATACGCGGCTGAAAAGTTTGCTGTTTTATCCGAAAACTGTGTGTGTTTGTTTTGTGCTTGATTAAAATCAAGTGAAAAAAAAAATAATTTTCTACTCTAACCGGATATACAACTCTTTATCAGCAGTTTTAATTAAAAATGATATTTTAAAAGTTTACATTACATTTTATATACTGTAATAAAGACTATATATAAACGAGGATATTAATTAAGAGAGCTTTTTTAGATTGAAGCCACGGGTAAACATTATAGCGTAGCTAACGAGGGTCATCGAATTTAGCGACTAAACCAAACTGTTTAGAAGCTGGCGTCTCGCTGTTCTGGCATAATTTAATTAGGTAACTCCCATATAGCACAAAACTCGATGATCTTCATTAGTTTCCTCAACCCAATTAGTCTCTTATTACACAACATTAATTAATATAAATTTATATCATAGCAATAATCACATTATATTTATATTACAGAAATGTATGTGAAATTGTATCAGTTACCGTAGCTGGGTTGTACATTGGGTTTAATCAATGGCTTCTAATGAATGAAATCGAAAAATGTCGACGAGGCTTTAAAGGTTAGGGTCCATGGACGCATCAAATGTACAAGTCTATGAAATCCGCCGATGGTTTCGATTCGAAAATATGAAATGAAAAATTTTTTTCTTTTAAAAATTCACGTTTTTTGTTAAATAAACAATTGTAACTTTTTTAAAACTAATTTTTATTGGATTCCGACACCGTCAATCGAAAGATCGGACAATTTTACGTAGGAAATGATATATCCTAATTTTTTTCACGAGCAATTTCATATTCAAATATGCAGTTGAAAAAAGTATAAAAAAATCGTCCATTTAGGGCTTAATGGGTTAATGTAGATTTCAATCTTCGATTTATGGAAGAATTAAATTCATTATTATAATCTTCATGTTTGTTTAAAATTAAAAAAAAGGTGCACAATTGAATAAAATGATTATATGACACATTTTTCTATTAGTAAAAAGAAAAATAAGAGTATTTCAAAATTTCAGATCATATAATATATTATTTTCTTCGACATTTTCATGAATTCGACAATCAATTTAAACACCAACGAGATATAAATATAATTTCCTTTCAAGCGAAAAATGCTGTACGAAATCTACCAGCTAAAGATCTCACTAAACATGGGGGATGATTCGGAGGAAGAGGACGAAGCCGAGGCGGATTTGGTGTACGCCGAGAGATTCTCGAATATACGAGTGCCGAAACCACCGACGCCGCCAAAAGTCCTGAACGAGAACAAGATCCTGGAAAAGCTCGAGTCGTTCAAGCGGCTCCAACAACCAAACAGTCCAGTTCATGGACCCCGCAAAATCTCCGACAAATCCGTGACCTTGGTCGACGCCAATCCCGAGTTTCTCGTTACCGAGCGCGACATTCTCTGCACTTTGATGGAGAATAACGTGCCTCCCGAGCAGATCCAGCGCATCTACAAAGTCCTCTTTAAAAAAAGAAAAGACGTTGCCGAGTCTGTGCGTATATAATACAATACACGAGTACACATATATAAACTATCTCTTTTATCGTTAATCATTACCTATACGTTGCATCTGATTTGTTTTTCGTTGCCGCGAGGGCTTTAGGGGGTGCAGGTGCAAGTTGGAGCCGAGGACACGGGGAAGCCTCAGCTGGGACTGGTCGACAGATCCAGCAGCCCGATGTCGTCGAATCGCGGCAGGGACAGAGCGCCTCGCATTCTAAGAAAGACGAGCACTGACTATGACGAAAGTTTGTCGCCGACGGGGAAGCACGACTATTACAGGTACAATTACTTATCGGGCAGACCGAACGAGGTAGTGGAAAAGTACCCCGACCGAGTGAAATCGAATCAAGGCTGCGCGTGTGAAAAACAGTCAGTATACAATTGCTATTTTTAAAACTCTATGTATAGGCGCGTGAACGTTGTATACGCACAGCGGGATCTATTGATGAAATTAATTGTTAACAGGCCCCCGAAAGTACGGATGGAATCGGATGAAAAGGAAAAAGGGCGGAACAAAGTAAGGATTAGGTCTAAACCTATCATTAATGACTTGCCGGTTAAGGATCCTTCAAATAGACGTAAAAGGGTTAGTAGTGACATAAAGACGGAGAAGGCGATAAGTCTGCCAGGAAGTAATAGATCGAGCAAGGAAGAAGACGTATTTACCGATATTTCGGAGCGCTCCGACGACATACCGGAAATGATATCAGGTAATTGTAACGTGTGACGTTTTTTCTTTACCTTGGATCCGCGTCTAGTCGAATATTCTTCTTTTGAAAATTAGATATTATGCGATACTCGTTAAAAATCTTCCTAGAAGCATAGAATCCAGTTCTAAAACTTACATATTTCTATTAAAAGTCAAAATATATTAACTCTGCGACGACTGTGAATATTCGAATTTTCTTATTCACTAATCGCGCATAAGCTAGTATATATACAAGCCCGCAGCTATAATATTAATTATTTTGTCCTTTGGCCGTAAAAGAAAAAGGAGGCACGAGCATAGCGGAGAGTATCCGGAAAAGCGTCGAGAGCGAGAACGAGGAGATCGAGGAGGAAATCGAGTCCGAGACCGACTTGGAGTCCCCGAGAAAGTCGAGCGCCGACAACGAAGACAAGTACGACGACGAAGAGAAGGAGTTGTCGTCGGTGCAGGAAGTGAACGAAGAAGAAGGAGAGTACAAGGAGTCCGCGACGACGTCGGACAGCGATCTCACCGAAGCCTCGGACGACGGCTCGATTCCGAGCAGAAAACAAACCGCTTCTCGTTCCAACGACTCGAGGGCTATGAAGGGAAAGGTGTGAGCACGCAACTGCACAATTAGCCGCGCTACCGCCAATTAACTAACCGAACCGTCCGTATGTCCGTTGTTGTCTTGTATCTAAACCACCATCCGACCACCCGAACACGACCGTACCGAAGATGTCGAATCGCAGATACTCCACGATGAAGGACTACTTCGACAAGTTCACCACCGTCGACGACCAGAAGATCTGGCCGATAAGCGAGGGCAGCTCGGACACCTCCTCGAACAATTCTGTCCAAGCTAGCATCTCGCATCTCGCTTTTAACCAGGTCGGCTCTCCCGTCACGAAGCTCAAGGAACACACGAGCCTCGACCACAGCAACAAGACCAGCACCAAAACCACGTGGAAGGAAAGGATGTCCGAGCTCTCGAGCGAGTTCTACAACAGCCCGTCCAATTACTGCGACCCGAATTGCCGCGCCACGCCGACCGTACAGAGCTGCAGCGACAACTGCAGATTCATCAGGACCAATTGCAGGAATCTCTCGAATGCGACCAACTGTTTGAGCGCCACGGCACCCAAGTCCTTTAGCAGCGTCTCCTTTGGTAGCAAATAGCCGACTTCCTATATACAGTTGGGCATCGAGCGCAACCAATTCATATTATAAACTCGATTTTAACCATTTTTTTTTTCTAGTCATCTATTTGTCTTTTTTTTTCTTTTTTTAATCTTTGTTTTTTTATATACGTATATCTTACAACTTTTTATAACGAAATATTTTATAGACAAGTGCAATTTGTGCGAGAGAGCCTGTTTCAGTTTATACAGATTGGAGAATAAAAATGCTATTATTTTGCATGTACATTTGCAAGCTTGGATAGTAGAGTAATTTTATGATGCTATGTGGTACATAAAATCAGTGGTGAATTTCGTGATAACTCTAAAATTTCATTAAATTGAAAACTTCATAGAAATTATTAATACCTATATGAACGAATTAGAAATAATGTAAAACGATTCGCTACTTCTAAACTAGAGTCAATACTTAATTATTTGTATAGAGCAATACGTTATCGACGTGAACAAATAAAAAATATTTCATAGAAATTCTTACTGTGAATGAAAAACTTTTTTTTACTGATTTTCATGACAACATGATCGAATAAAAAATTAAATTGAAATTCGAATACAGTCTATTCTAATACAAAAATATCAAAATATTTTCATTTAATAAATACAGTTGACATGTTATTTTTTGGGAATGGATACTGATTTTAATCAGAAATAACTACAGTAGTGGAGTATTTTATATATCAATGATTTTTATTTCATTCATAATGACAGGGCTTTTAAAATGAATATATTAAATCTATGATATAGTGCTGTTGTACTTTGCTAAGTTATTACAGATGTTCAACAACGGCAGAATGTACAGTGGAAAAATATACTTTAATGTACATATATGTATTATAAAGTAGAATATTTTAATGTTTGTGAAATTTATATTTATGCACATACATACACAATCATTGAATAATTTAAATATTCATCTAGCATTATATATGATATTCAATGTATTTTACATCCAGTTATAAACATAATCAAAAAAATTTAAGAAGATGTACTATATAACTAGTAAAGTTTTTTTGCTTGTATATCTTGCTAAATATATATATATATATATATATATGCAGCTTGCTTTGTACATTTATTACAGATTCCTTTAAATATACATGTACATGGATAGAGATATGATTGAAGCAGAGTTTCATTTTGCAAGAATCTCTGCTGCGAAGCTTATTTGCTAAACTTTAAGGCTGCTTAAATTCTTGTACCGTGAGAATTGACTTTTGACTCACTAGAATGCATCCAGACCTACTTCTTTTCTTGAAGTAGAAAAGTTACTTAATTAAGGCAACTAAACTCTTCAGCAACAACAGCGATATATATGATCTATTTTTAAAATAATTAGACTACGATTAAAAAAAATTTCACCACTAGACGTAAAAAATATTTGTACATCACATAGTAAAAATGTTATTAACTAAAGAAATCACAAGAGATACATCATGTGATTACCAGACTACGAGAAAAACGTAACTGTCTATCACCATAGCGTTATTTAAAATAAAAATAATAGAATGCAAATGTAGAAAACGAAGCAATTGTAGTACGTATGAGAAATTCTGAAAAAGTGGACAGAGAGGTGGTGAAAGTTATTCACCGCTTGTAAAAAAATAGTTACTTTGATCGATTATTTTTCCTTCTTTCTTCCAACGACATTTTGAATTGTTGGAATTAGTGAACAAATCACCATCACATTTTACCCCTGCAACCGCAGTGCCATAGTTCAACTTCTTACATGCCATCTGAAGCATTGGATGATGAATCTTCGTATTCATGCGCATCCGGTCCACGATTTAAGACTTTTACTAGGTCAGTAACTTGTTTTATTGTGTAGTTTGGTTTTGGCCCGTTATCGATTAGGCGGTTGTCACCAAATGGTATCCATACGGTTCCTGCAAATCCAGCTTCAATACCACCTATGACATTGTAAAATTCAACTATTATTCACTCTAGAATTTGCGAAAGTGTGAAAAAAAATTTCTTATGCTATTCAAAGAATTTTCGTTATGAATTTTACCAATATGTAAAAAAACTTTTGCAAGTATTTACATAATACTATAGTATTGTTCTATATATTACTGCAAATTAATCCATTAATACGGATTTCTGCAAACATAAGATTATTATTGTTGTAACTTCAACTTTACAAAAAGCTTACCTAAAATGTCCGTTTCTAATTTATCCCCCACCATGATACAATTTTCAGGATTAACTCGAAGATATTGACAAGCCTCTTCGAAAATTCTGGCCTGTGGCTTCTCCCAGGGTAGATCACCAGATACTAGAATGACGTCGAAATATTGCTGTAAGTTGAGTTTATGAATCTTCTCCCATTGCGCGTTTGATGGACCATTAGTAATCAAACCCAAGAGGTACTTCTTCCTCAGTTGATGAAGCATAGCGGATGTATCTGGAGTAAGTGCCAAGTAGTAGTATCTCAAATACAGCCATCTCTCGTACATCTGTTTGGCGAGGTAGGAATGCTTTTCTCCAAGGGCTTTGTTCCACAGCGATGTCCTCCACGTATCTAGACTTAATTCGACGTTATCAGGACATTTCCTGAACTGCTTAAGATATGATGTGGTGATTTTGCTGGCACTATCTTGGGGTATTCCATACTCCTCCGACAGCTCCTCTGCAAGCTGTTGGTAATGAGGAAAAATCATTATTCATTTGAGTCCTTGTCGTTCAACTGATAGAGCAGTTTGGGAAAAATGGCATGTTATTTTAATATTGCATGAGATAGAATATGCGAAGACAGAAAATGTTTTACTACATTCAATAAGCTCAAGTATTTTAATTTCTTTAACAAGTATATATACATTTGATACTTTAAGAAATGAATTGAAGATTATTGAATGTGGTCTCTGAAACATAAACAAAATTATAGGATTAAGGATATTGAGCGGTCAATGAGGACTCTTAATTCTTATTAATGATTACCTATAAAATGCATTGATTCATTCAAATACTCAAGCCGACTAATTGGACTCTTGAAGTGGCATCCATGGACGCTGCTGTAATCACAACAAAATCAGTTGTGCCAACAACAGACTTATTGGATAATTTTAAATTCGTTACAATTAGCGTGTGAAGATTATCCAGTCGATGCTGTTCTCTGTGATTAAAATATATGAGATTTAAAAGGGGCCTTCTAGAGCATAACATTGCGCAAAGAAGACCTCTTAACGATTACTGAATCGCGCTCAAACTATATGATCTGAAATTGAGATAAATTGCTTAAATGACATTTAAGGATAGGTAAAAAATAATATCAAACTCCATTTTATGAAATTATACACATTTATTCAAAAATCTTTTTTCATACAAATGCTTAACAACGATTAAACATAAATATATATTGTCATTAATATTACATTCAGTATTTGTAATATATTTTTACAGTTCAATCTCAGATAATTTTGATATAATTCTATATTTTATAAAAAATTATTCCAGCATGTAAAAAAATTAAAAATATTAAAGGCACATTGCGCATTTTAGTACAAGTGCCAAAATTTTATTTTCTTCCATGCACAAAGAAAAAAGCATTAAACGTTTTACTCTGAGAAAGTATAACGTAAAGATTGTCAAGTGCCAGGATACTATTTTCAGGTGTGATGTCCTCTAAATATACATCAGAGTCACAAATTGTTTTATATATATGTAAGTATCTCTGTCACCCACCGCACTAACTTTGTTAATTTTATATGACACTTGAGTCATCTTCATCTACTGTGAGATGTATTATTTTATGTGATAAATATAAAAATTGTTTTCGAATCTATTTTGTAAACAAAACTTGTTTTTCTCATAGTCAATACATATTTTTCTACTAATTCAATTACTAATTTTATCTCTGTTTTGCTGGAATAATGTAAAAAACTACGAATTATAATTTGTTTGACTTTCTTTTTTTATACAAAATACAAAATAGTTAATCTAATTATTTTTTGGCAATACTGAACTTGGATCAGTAGCAATGTAAGCACACTCTTCATAGTTTAATAAATGATAATAAAATAAAAACAGTTATACTGTACAAGATGACATTACAAAATATATAAAATATTTGATATTTAATCTCCAAATAGATGCTTTCCCAATTCCATCATACGATGATTTCTGCACACGGTCAGTGCACCTGCCTTCTTTAATACAGAAGCAACGCTTGAATCAGCTTTAACTAGATGACATAATAAATCTTCAAATGCTGACTTAACATTTGGCGGCAGTCCTCCGATCTTGACTTTCTTCAAGGTATCAATGATGCCTTCGGCCCAACCAGATTCGATTGTGAATTCAGAAAGCCAGGGAATCATCTGCAAAACACCAGCCATGATTTGCATTCCCAAGAACCACAATTCCATTATTTCCATCCAATGTTCTTTGTATAATATATTAACGACTAGTTCAGTTGGATCATTACTTTCATCTACTATGTAAGCGTCCCATAAAAATCTTATTGTAGCTTGAATATAACGACATATGGAAAAGTCATTCTTTTTTATGCGTTTAGCTTGCTGCTTCAATAATAGAAGTCCAAGTACAGCTAAATTACCATGAAGAACTAGATTTTCTGGAATTTGTTTAAGCTCTGGTAAGCTATCAAAGATAAATTTAAGTAAATTAACAAATGTTGAAGATTCTTCAACTAATTTTGCTTCCAACACAGTAATATTCATAAGAACATTACAAATCGATATCATAGCAGTTCTAGAATCCTGCATTTCTGCCAAAACTTTAGGTTCAAGTTCTTTGGCAGGTTCTTTTAGAGCCTTAAGTCGTTCAGACTTTGGCACTGGTGGTTTCTTATAATGAACAATTGTCCAATGATAAGACAAACATTCAAATAACACTTCATCCTGTTTGTGCTGGAGTAATATTTTTCTTGCATCCTCTTCAACAGCAAGATGGCACAAGGCTGGTAGTAACAGTCTCAAAACATCAATTTCACTCAAAGGATCCTGTTTTGCAGGTTCTCCAGAAGATCCTTCATCTGATTTTGCTCCAGCTTTAGCTTTTTCAGCCATTTTTTTATTACGGTTAGCATAAAATGAATCGTTAGCTATCGTTAAAACAAAAGGTAGGATGGCATATACCTGAGTGCGTAATGTAGATGTTTCCTGAGCTAGCCAAGCAGCTAAAACTCTCACCATAGCACAGACAAACATACGTTCTTTAACATCTGTTAGCTCCTTGATTCTTGATACAGATTTTAGCAGACCAATAACAGCTGTAAATGTACCTTTTAAAGCTGTGTATAGAGATTGTTTTTCTTTTTGTTCCAAGTCTAATTGATCAGTAATGATATAGGATAAAGAGATTTCCAAAATCATGAAGCATGCTACAACGAGATCGACATTGGCCATGACAGTCTTAATCTGTTTTCCTTCAAGCTGCATTCTTACTTCAATAGAAGCTAGTTGAATTAGTAATAAGAAGAAAACTTTGGGCTTCTCTTCATCAGAAAGAGCCCACTCCACACCCAATAATTCTAGCATTATAGATGCAAGTTTCAATGCTGGATCTCTTTGATTTTTTCCAATTTTTGACTTAAGGATATCGTTCAATCCTTTATTTATACTTTGAGGCCAAGATTCATATTTAGCACTACTAGAAATTACATCTCTTCTACAAGAAGCAAGCAGAGCTTGTAAAATTGAACACAATTGAAATTTCCTTTCATCGTGATCTGTTTCAAAATCTAAAGCAATTTTATTAACAATAGCATGGAATGGTGCTGTATTTGTTGCATCCCAAGCTTCTGGTCCAAATTGATTTACTAGAGTTACTAAAATATTTAAAGCCTCATCTGTCTTAAAACTTTTTTCTGCGTATATTTCACACATTTTAGGAATAGCTTTCTGTTCAATCAGTGCTTTTTGTCCAGGATAAAACTGTGCAATATTCTGTAGACAAGTATATGCCTCACTTACAATAATCAGTGTATCATCAGGAGCATCTTCATTTGCTTGAGAAACTATTTCCAAAAGGGCAGGGACATGTCCAACCATATCCGGATGAGAAGCCAACACTGGGTCATTGCAAAATGCTGAAAGTATTGACAAAGCTACTGATTTATAAACTTGAAGTGGACAATCAACAGGCACATCATCACTAATAAGTAACTTTCTAATAAATTTAGCACCAATGGCTTCAAAAAGCAATTTTTTAGCAAGTGGTGTACAGTCCTTTCCGCGAACTAACTTTGTAACCATAAACAGAGCAGCAAATTTTTCAGAATCTCCAGTAACCATTTTCAACATAGCAACACACTTCTTTACTCCTTCCGGAATATTTTCTGCACTATCACTCTCCATTTTAAATGCGGTATTAATATCAAAAAAACAAAAGTCACTCAACTTAAATAAAGTTATTAAAGCGTTTCTCACTGTCTTCACTGCGAAGAATACAAAATCAATGAAATTTCATATGTCAGCATGCCTCTGCGTCTTGTAAGGCAGTTCAGAGTCAACTGGCACTGCTCCCACAGAGCAAACGTTTCTTCTCACTAGAGTCCTTACTAGCCTTGCCCTTTGACACACTCTTTTGGAAGTACGAAAATAGCACTTAACTTGGAGTATTTCCAAAATTAGCTGTGGGTGCATATACCCCTTAGAGAGATCACTAGCCCCACTAGTCTCACTCAAAGAAACCTATATAGTCATTGGTATTTGAAAAGATCTGAAGTTACAGTCTTTGTGAATAAGTCATACTCTTAGTAATATAAATCACAGCTACACTATTTCAATCGGGTTGCCAACTTTTGCTTAAATTATCTATACGAGAACAATTTCAGTTGAAATTTGCTTTAAATAAAAGGAAGATTTAAATATTTCTGGAATAATGAATTTCTTGACTAGCGATTAAATTAACAAAGGCGATCGTCTCTAAATCTTATCTTCCCTTAACAAGTACGTGGTGAGACAGAAGAGTGAGAGCAGAATTGTCGGCACGTCCGGAACGAGAAAATCGTATCTCCGATTCTCTCTTTCTTGTTACTCTGCGTCGTCTTCCTCATGCGTCTTGGCGATCTAAAATAATCTTGCGAGAGAAAGCACTATATTGGGCATCGGCTCGTGTTACGCTCTCGGCTTTTAAGCCCCCGCTCTATTTTCACCCTCGTGTACACGCGCAGTCGGCACTGTCGGCAGAGTCTAGAAAGTAAGTTTGTGAGCACAAGCACGAGGAGGAATCTCTCTCACACATGCGCATACTTGAGCTGGTCGAGCTTGGAACCTTTTCTCCTCTACTTACTCCTGTATGCACGACGAGGGAGAGATTTGGAGGACCGAACTGAAACGCTTCGGACACTGCGGTCCGGAGGGTCTGAATAACTCGAGAGGCGCGCGCACCGCGAAAGCAAAAGAACTGCTGCGTCTGTTATGTATTATATATAGAACTCCACGTTGCCCCTTCTACACTGTATTTATATTACTTACTTTCGGAGCATGACTCGCCTCGATATTATGCGTAATCTAACGTTATAATGTTTGCTGACGAAAGCATGCTTGCCGTGTACGTCGGTAGTTCCGAAACTTTCCTAAATATTAACCGTTTCTCAATAAATATGGAGCTCCAGTACAGAAGAGTCTTACATATCATAAATTTTTCATCAGCGCTCGACGTTGTCTGCTAAACAATGACGTCGCGCGCATGTTTCCGTTTGACCTTTCAGTGTCCTTTGCGCTATATACAAGAACAGAACAGTACGCTATTGTTTTGTGTACATACAGTTACATATTCTGTACCGCCTGTTCTCCAGGGCTATACTTTCTTTCTCTTTTCTATTATTCACTTACAGCACTCGTGACGTGTGTGTATGAGCCACAGATTGTTTTTGCAACTTGTACATATGCTCGTAGTGTACAATTTTATATATATAGATGTATGTATGTCGAGATGTGGCGAGAGGGTGGGTGGGGGGTTGGGTTGTGGCGTTGAGGGGAGGGCGGAGGAAGAGGGGGGTAGAGATAAAAAATGCGTGCGGAGATATACGTTTTTTGAGAGAAATTATACAGTGAGGGAGGATCGAATGCGAACTAATGGGTTATACCTTGCGACAGGCTAAACTGTCCCCTTTTCTCGTCTCGATGAGGGTGTTGTCCAGATCGAAGAAGAGCGCGCTGAGGTCAGCGCTCGGTCCACTGTGACACGCTCTAAAGTCAGCCATTTGCGTTCGCCTTCTCTGTAAAAAACACACGAAATTCTCGCAGCGCTTGACGAGCCACGACGAGGAGAGATGACCCGGATCCCTCGATATTCCTCTGCTCTGCTTTCTGCGATGCTGCTGCTCCCCTCTCCTCGGGCTTTTTTAGTGGCGGACCGTGGAGTTGCGCTCTTGGGAAATTTCCGATGGAATGAAGCACGCAGGCGCGACCGTCAGCCTAGCTGCACACTCTTTAATTGTTCTTTGTTGCGCGGCTCACGAGTCGCGCCTGGAGTCAGGAGGTGGTGCAATAACGACGGTCATACAGGTATCGCCATTTTCTTGCGAGTACTACTTTATATAGTAATCTGTCTTACCGATTATAGGTAAGTATTTTATCCAACCTGTATTTATGATAAGGTCACCAGTTTTTGAGCAATTTCTCTTATTTTCAGATATTTACAAATAAACATAATAGCAACAGTTCGACTCTATACTATGAATGTATTTTGATTTTTTTATATCATTAACTTGATTAAGGGGAAGCCGGAGGAGCTTAGTTGCGACGGTTACGGTTTCATACTTTTTTCGCTCAATTTTCAATATTTTAACATTTTGCAAGTTTAGTCCAATTCTGTGAACTACAAAGAATTGAGCTCAACTCGAAAAATGCTAAAATATTAAAAATTGAAAGAAAATAGTACATTACGATATAAGGCCTATAAGTGGACCATTATGGGACGGCGTGAAGTTCTTCGGCGTGGGACTCGCTTCGCTCGGCTGCTAAGTCACGTCGTCCGATGGGCCACTTATAGGACGAGTATCGTATACTATTTTATAATACGAGTGACTATAAATTCGTTACTCTGCGGTAAATATGTAATGGAGTGAGTAAAAAAATCAAAATTCAGCTTTGAGGTTAATTGGAGAGCTATCTTTACCCACATAGCATGAAATATTTCTGTGAAAGATTCAAAGAAAGGATTCAGCGAAACCTTGCAGAAACCTTGCTAGCAGGTTACTGAAACC
>UELV01094242.1:0-14853 GCA_900490015.1 Megastigmus stigmatizans | reverse complement strand
AGGTATAGTGAACTGGTGAACCAGTTACATTACTGTAACTATTTGATCGAAGAAAATATTATGGTAATAATTTTTTTTTATAAGGATAAGCATATCAACGATACAAAAATCTCATATAGGTAAATGTGCCGGGTACACTAAAAACACCAAAAATTATGAAAACCGAGGTGGTACAATTTTCGAAATTCATCTTTATTTTATCTTGTTATTTTATATTTTATAGCTAAAGCAAGTTTATATTGGAGCAGCATATTCTACATATGGTAATCTATAAAATAACACCAGAATGGGATATGTGCCTCGAATAGAGAACAAATTGTGAGCGTTTGAAATTTGGTTGCTGCTAAGAAACTCAAGGAAAAAAATCACTATTTCAAGCGGCACATTTATTGGTTAACAGTTACTGGATACTGAATAATGGTGAACTATATTAATTAATGTAAGTAATGTGCGGTCAATTGGTTCGCAGAATCGACGCATATGTAAGGATAATAGTAAACAAACAAGTTTTTATTCTAATCGTCTTCCATCTTAGAAGACAAAACTAACTACTATAGTCGCGGTTTTCGCGTACAAAACACGCGAAAATCATGCACGTGTTACAAAAAGTCTTTTATTTGTACGTTCCAAACTTCTTTTACCCGCTGATCGGAAAACTGATACTTTTTAGTCCATCTTTTCAGGTACAAAAAATGCGAAAATCGATCTTGTGTTACAATAGAGGTGGATTCAAGTACACGCATATTTAGAACATGATCCAAAACCAAGTACAACGAAGAAGAACAAAATAAAAGATACGAATTTTCCTAAAACGAGAAAGGCAAAGATAAAGCTCAAAGAAAAATAATTTTTTGAAGAGAAAGAAGAAAACAAACCAAAACATTTGACACGTAATTCAAAAAGTAAAAATTTTTAATTTTTTTATTGACGAAGATGTTTAGAAAATTCAAAATAGCGCGTGTTGCTACTCTGTCAATTATAATAGACGTTGTCTGCCTTATCGACGGGGCGAGTATGGCAGCACGAGCGAATAATCTACGGCCAACATGCAATCATATGATTTAGATTGAAGGTGTTTACAATCTGCTCCAAGCACCGTCAGATCTAATAAGTATTTTTAATGAGTGTAAAATATCTACTTAAAAGAATTTTCAATAAGGAAATGACTGGGATCAGATAAGCACTTCTGCTCACATGTGACCAATGTAATATAAAGAATGTGTTTCTTTCTGTGATTATTGTTCCAGGCAAAACAGTATATTAAATCTTTAACTAAACATGCTGGATAGAACTGAAAACAAGCCATGAATATACTTGTTGCAACAGTTAACATGTAAGTATTATATTTCAAAGAATTTAAGATCATCTGATTTCTATAATACTATGTATATTCTTATATTTATACACACACTTCACAATTTAACTAATATAATTGTGTTTCAGGTTATGCGAATACATCAATGTTGTACTTTTCATAAAAATATTTATTAAAAAAAAAAAAATAAAGAAATAGTTTAGTTAAGTATATTAAATAAAATATATTAAGCATTATATTAATATTTAACTTTAAACTAATTTATCTCCTTATTACATTTTCAGACCTGCCACGTAACCAACAGCTTCAACCGCTTGATGGGTTTTGATGTATGAGGTCTTAAATTGGAGATATTTATGTCGTTTAGAACTGAAGCTATTTAGTTATGCATAAAATATCATTACTAATAACTACTAGTGAAAAATATGTTAAAATATGTCAAAATATTTGAATTTTTAATTTTAATCTACCCTAGGTTCATTAAATAATATTCGCAGATGTTATTCAATATTCAAAATAGCTTCAATCCAAAGTTACACACAAAAGGTGTAAATTCATCAAGCGGTTGAAGCTGCAGATTACGTGCCATCAAAAAATGTTCACAATTAAATATCTCTGGAATCAACAGCCGTAGAAGCCCTAACCAGGTAGTAGTGTAATTTCTACTATAGAGAGACATAACAACTGACGTCACACTGTCCCATAGCCGGATTATTAATTGCTTAATTGCCTATTTACATAAACATGAACCTTTTATTTATACAAACAAGTAATTAATATGCAATTAAGATGCTTTAATTGTTTAAACAATTACTACATAGTTTATGTAAAATAGACAATTAAGATTATCTCAAGTATAAACAAAACAATCCGTCTACGGATCGGTGTGACGTCATAGTCTCTCCATAGTAGAAAAAAATACTCGGTGGTGACTATTGTTATTAACTAAACAATTAACATTAATAAACATTCCGAAACGACGCATCGGCCAGCATCGGTAGAGAGAGAGAGAGAGAGAGAGAGAGGTAGGGATGGAGGGGGGGAGCGAGCGAGAGCGCTTACTTACACCTTAGCTCTCAAACTCATGCTCTCTTATATATATATGATAGTGTTCTACGTTATAAATGAAATTGCGGTCCTTAAAAGGACCGAAAAAAATATGTATTCATCAAGTAACTCTTCTGTGCAGAGTTTGATTTTTTAGATGACTCGATGAGAGACTGCTTATCGCTTAATGGTTGGCCCATGGTTCGTCGGTGTATAGCAAATCTTTTTTTTAAGAGAAGGAGAATCGAATGCAGATTTAAGCAGACAAATGAAATATTTTGTTACAATTATTTTTTAGACAGTTAAATGTAACTTAAATTAAAGGTTGGGTAAGGATAAGGTAAAAATGCAAATAATGACAACAGGTTTATCTTTTACATGTATATTGTTGGATATAATATCTTTATAACTTTATACAAAACTTATATCGCCAAATCCATAGCGTGTTGATATAATTTTTTTATTAATATCGGCTTTATGAAAGAGTATAAAATTTCTTGAATACATCTAAGTCTTTAAGAATACATTTCGTTTTATCCACACCTTCGGCTTCTAATACATCTTTCAAATATTCTGACTTAAAATCGACACAACGATTCACTATAACTGAATATTTTTCAAGCTGAGTCAGTCGCTCGGTAATACACTCACGCATATCTCTGAGTCCGTCAAATGTTTTTTGTTGCATGATGATTCCCGGAGTATTCTTGTTCTTCTTAAGTTTTCTGCATAGCTCTACAAATAATTGTTGCATCTCATCCATATTTTGACTTTCTTACTCTACAGGCGTGGTACTTAAATTGTCGAAAATAATGATTGCTCTAGCTCCATACGCCGTTGTGTAATGTAACATGAAGCGGTAATTCTGTTTTTGATGGTACTCCAAGTTCTTGATAGAAAGTGTACGAGTGATACAGGTTTATTAACGCGTATCACGGATTCATTACTTGCCATTTTTCTCGGAATGGAACTTTTTGTACAACAAGACTGACAGAACATATCACGACGTATACGCGCACGCAGAGTGATCACAGACAACTGATTTGAGCTCTTGTGACCTGCTTGTATACAGGGACTGGGGAAAATATGACGGTTATAAGATGATGACGTGAAGAAGGGATACGAAAAGATAAAGAATGGCGGTTACAGCTTTTTATCGAAATTAAATTACATATAAAGAAACCGCGCTGCGAAATATTAGTTGCAAGATCACTCCCTACTCCCCCTCCCCCCTTCATCTATGCGTGGGCGGCTAAAATAAAAGAATGGCCGTTATAAGATGGCACGCCACAGAAATGAGACGGTTACTAGGTTTTTCACAGAATTAAATACTAAGAATATATATATATATATATATGTGTGTATACATATATACGAGCTTGCTTTGGTTAAAGTATAATATTAGATGCAAAATTAAAATATGTTCTTCTGAGAAAATTATAGTGATATAAACGGTTTATATTTACGAAATATTAACTATTAAAGTAAGATAAAAAAGAATGACGCAAGTATGACTGACAAAAGTTATTATCAAGTAGAATTTAGACAGTACCCAATGACCGATCACACGATTTTGGAGAGACACTACCGCAACTTCTTTTGGTAAAAACTTATTATCCCAGTCGCGAAAACCCTGTATGTCAACGACAAAGTCTATGATGAAATGCGTGGGGCGAGCGATGACTGAGTGGAGTCTTGCTCACCAGGCCTGGTATATATATCCATCCTCACCCCCACCATCTTAGGCGCTGAAATCCGTTACGAGTTGCCTGTTTGAGTCGATCTCCAGCACGTTATTTTCTCGGCATAAACAATAAAGTTTATCGTGCTCTGCAGAGCTTCGTCAAATCGTACCTCTAAACGTATGCTGCCCGATCGCACGAGAATCCAATGCGACTCGCAGTGCACAGATAAGTCTGGCATAAAATTAAAAGCAATCAAAAAGAAGCTTCTTGAATAATTGAAACGATTAATTGAAGGCCTGTGCCCAAAAATAGGGTATGAAAAGCATCCACTTATAAATTATTGGCCCCCGTGAAACGAGGCTTTAGCGGTTTATTCGACACTTGCGTATCATCTACGTACAGAGACAGGTAGTTCATAGAAAAATGTTGAAAATTAAATGGATTAAATTTGCGATTTTCATTGAACGCTTTGTTATCGACGAATCCAATAATGATTCTTTTCGGCAATCGACCAAGAATGATGTTATCCAGAGCATCGCCAAGTATGCCTGTGTGCATGGTAAACGACTTGACCTCAACCCGCGTAAGCGGATACTTGGCTGTCGTCTTGGCCAACGCGTGTGCGTGCCCTAGTAAAACGCCCAGACTTATTTTTACGCGCCACGCGAGAAGCGTCGCTTCCTTAAAGCTTACCCTGAATTTACCGTTGTCGGAGTCGTCCAGCAAACAGAATGCGTCTTTGCTGCGTATAATGCGAACTCTCATCTCTACGGCGTTGACCAGCATCTTGACTTGGTTGAATATATCGCAATGCAGATGACCAATCATATCGAATGTTTTGCCACCTAGAGTAAAATATTGCCGCTGTTCAGAACCTAAATTTTTGCCTCCAGCTCGACTTTGCGGTGTTGCTTCGAAGGCTTCCGGTGCGTCATCGTACCAAAGACGCGTTATCAAGTGCGATATTTTAGCAGCGGGTGAGTAATTCAGCATCGATTCAATGTACGCATGGTACGGTTATTAGGCGGCGAAACAAGTTTTTGATTCAAAGAAACGTCAACTTGATTGAACATAGAGTGCAGAAAATTATTAATCGGTGCAACTTTGACATTTTCCACTTCTGTATCCGCTGGTATAATTCTTGCCTGAATGTATAACGTAATGTGCGCGAGATCTAAATAATGTTCGCTTGCGCTCGGAATGACGAATTCTATAGGCGCGTCACCATCATTGCTGAGCGAAGACACACACTTGTAATGTAAAAAGCTGAAGTATTCGATGGATGTTTGCGTGGACGGCAACGAAAAGAGATCCAACTCGCTGGACATGCATTCCGAAGAACGGGAATGTAAAAAAGCCATATTATTTAGGGCCAAATATGTCTTCAACGCTTCTGAAACTTGGTTTCTTCTTCTTTCTCACTGCGCTCCTCTTATTTCTCACTGTACGTCCGTGTTTGTTTTTTCTTGTGAGCTGCTACCGTGCGAACTGATACGCGTGTCTTTTTCGACTGACACCTGCGCTTGCGGGCGCGTGATTTATAATCGGAACTTTTCATTATATCTGCGATTTTGTCAATTGCCTTCCTCTTCAATTTTTTTAGAAATTAACGTTGTTCGAAACGTTTATACCTGCACGCACGGCTTCTTTTCCCACAGCTTTAGCGCCACTTGCTATGTAAGGCAGTATTCTGCGAAATAATCCACCTAACCACACCCCCACACCGCGACCTCTTTGAAAAAAGGACCCTGTGAAAACGCTTTTTACACCACCTCCGCCACCTATCTGATCCTCGTAATATCGAATGTAATGACTCATTGTATAGTCCGACTACTTACCCATTACGCCTAAAATGAAGTGTAACGGTCGAGGTTCCGTATTCGAATGGAATGCGCCGCCCTCGCTGATCTCTTATATCTATAATGACATCGTGAAAGCTATGATACAAAAAAGGTATGTAATGAATTGGTGCAAATTGACGCACGACATTACAGCCAAATTGATATTTAGAACTATCGAGCGATACGAGTCGTAAGAGAGCCGCTTGTGTGTCAGCAACAGTGTACGGCTCGCATATGTCTGTGTAAATGTGCAGCTGGTCGGGTATCGCTCGAGCGAGCGAAGCAAGTCAATTTTCCGCAATGACCCGTTGATCCTCGTGGGACGTCGTAATTTTTTTTTCCTGCCTCGGGTCTTCAAACCCAAATATGTGTCGAACTTTTTTATTTAAAATTGTGGAGTGAGACTTCTCGCAGTCGCATTTTCTATGTATACCGTAGTACCCCTTACGAGATTTCAGCGGTTCGATCATCTGATGCATGTAATTATCGTTGACGCTGTTTATCTCGTCGGCGAGCTGCTCCAGCGTTTTGTAAATACCGCTTGGAATGTAACACGCGTCTCGACTGATGTCATTATCGTGCTCAGATTCAAAAATATAAGATGCCTCGGCCTCTTCAATGTGTACAAATGTACAGGGCATGTGAATTTCGGCGAGTCCAACGCTCTACTGGCCGTGCAACTTTATCTTGCGTTGCAAGTGTGTGGTGAAGAAGGCAGCCGCGTTATCGGTAAAGTACATCATGCTACTGTTACTTGGTAAAACTTACCGATTAATCTGCGCAGCATGTGTCTATGTTTCTTCAATCGTCTCTTTTCCGTATCCTTGAGCTTGATTACGCCACGTAAAACGTTCAATGCACACTCGCATATGCATCTGACGAGTGGTTTGTCTGCCGTCCGCAGCAGAACTTGGCACTGCCGCCCGTTTGTATGACAAAGAGTGTCTAAAATACGCAGATGTTTTTTCTAGAAGCGTTTAATACACGATGTTAACTTTGCCATTGCTGACGCGTATCTAAGTATAATCATAAGACGCTTATTTATTTTATTCTCTCACGCCCTTCATTTTAACGGAACTTGAATATTTTCGTCGTCCGGAAATATACCGGAGCAAAATCTGAATTCATCCAAACAGTCCTGCAAGAGATCGAGAAAGAGATAAGAATGTGGCTCTCGAGTGGCGTCTAGATAGGCTTCGTGTAGAAATTTTGGATCCTCTGGAAAACTTGGCGCGCAAGATGTTGAATCTGCGCTCGATCGCGCGGATTTTTAAATAAAACAATGGACTTTGTGATCAAACTAATATCGCACTGATATTTTCCTTTATGAAAGATATTCTGCGTAACAAGTATAACCGATATATTTTTATGGTGACTATCTTTTGTAAATAGATCGAGGATAATATCGTTGGAAGATTCTCGCATCAAATCATCCAGCACTACCAATGTCTTTCGGTGATTATCGGACGAATAGTCACTCGGCTGCGGGAGCTCCTCTCGAAACTCGATCGGTGCTTGAAACTCAGGCACGTATGCCTCTTGTCACTCGGCATAATAAAACAATATACGGTCGAAAAACACGTTACAAATCTCTGGCAACTGCGCAAGAAACCTCTTTACGAACAAGGTCTTACCACAGCCAGTAGGGCCACACACGCAATACGTAAAAAGATGCTTCCAACGCGTATCCATCCTGAACACTGATTCACATGTTTGGACCGATAACGTTTTTATTAAAAGATAAGCGCCATCCTCGGCTGCGGCGGTGCGCGCGGACAGCCGGACACGCATCAGCTGATAGTGCCCCGCGTACGTGCTAAAAAATTTGCGGCCGCGACGGGGGCACGCATCAGCTGATATAGTGCCCCACGCGCATCAGCTGAAAATAAGCGCCCGTGCGGGCGGACGCGACGGGGACGTATTAGCTGATCGCGCCCCCGCACATGAGCTGAAAATTTTTTTGAACGAGCGTCGGCCCCCGCGCTTAATTAACTAATAGACCCGTGGGGATTCACACCACACCGCCAGCTCTTCTCCGGCGCCACCGTCGGAAGCAGGCGATCCGACCGCGCCCCCTATTCCAGGCCGCATGGCAAAAGAGGAAGCGCCGCTCGCGCTTCCGCCAGTACGCTCTACGCCATCGAGTTGGAAGGACGCCGTCCGCCGTTCCGCTCGTTTGTACAAAGAAACTCGAGAAAATAAAAGCCTTTTTATCTGCATTCAACGCGTACACCTAGTTACTCTTCCTCGCATCCTCCCGTCCTAGGGTTAGGCGAAATTGCGCGTCTCGCCTTGGGCAGCGCGCTACAGACCCACGATGCCCGCGGAAAGCAGTTAATCCACGCGTATAATCTCATTCCCACGTGCAGCTGAATTATTGCAAACCGAATCGCTCTAGCTGTTTAGAGAGAAACGATCTTGTGTTATACATTCCTTGCCGTATGTATATGTGGGTGTACGGCAAATCGTGGCATGAGAAGTAATACTATACCCCCCTGCGATAAAAGATAGGGGATCCGATGTCTGCATATACAATCGAAAAAACGGCGGCTTAGAGCGCATCATCAAACGACAGCCGTTATCTTCATTTTTTCGAAGAAGTGTTTTCGGCAGTTGTTACTAGATCTTTAGGTGTCGGTGAAGGTGCGATGCATGACATTATTCGCCCGGCAACATCTATCAGTAGTTCGGCTGCTATTATATATATTATATATGTATATATATATGTATATATATATGCCCAAATTCTCAACTCGAGAAGTAATACTATAGCTCTGCTATAACAACCGAGTGCATATACAATCAAGAAAACCGCGCATGGCCAACTGCCAAGTGGTGACGGTTATCTTATTTTTTCCAAGAGGTGTAACTAGAGCAAAGGTGGAACTCAGCCCCCGCGTAGATTGTCAGAGAACTCGCTCCCATGGCAAATTTTTCAGTAACCATGAGGACAGTGGCGAATTCGGACGTACCAGCTATAATTTTCGATAATCGTGTTGAACGCGAGTTGCGACACGTAATCGCGCGTATCGCTAGTGCTTTCCGGTTGAACAGTGCTCAAAACAAAATATTTTATTTGTAATTTTTTTCATAAAAATTTTTTTGACTCGTTTTTTTTTTTACAAAAAAAGCACAATTTTTTCAAGAAAGATAAATTTTTGTATAAGAAATAATTTTGAAATTCAGAATTTTTTACAGCAAGACGCGAGTTACTGATGGACGACAGTGGCAGTCCCGCGATGTCTAAGTTGGAAAATAAGGCTTTTTACGTTGCTTCTGATCAAGAAGAAAATGACGGACGTGCGAACCCCGTAGCTCATCAGTTGGACTATGCTAGCGATATCGCAAATCCCAGTAACCACTAGACTTGAGCCACTCAGGGCAACAACTGCAGCCAGTTGACGACGACGCGATGGATGAAGTAAATGCCAAGGCGGAGGATGTCATCAGCATTCATTCTTCAGCTACATCGTCGTCATATGAATTTTAATCCGAGGATGAAGTCGTAGACGAAAAACCGCTCGGTTTACGCGTGCAGCGCTCAATCATGGCTACTTATACAGAACCGCACCTTGCAGTGATGAGTGCGATGCAACGAGCAGAAGGAGATTCGACAAGCACCGAAGGCGTCACCTCTCCGGAGCGATCACAGCTGCTGCATAGCATCTAGGACGGGCGGCACTTGGTTTACAATGCCTTCGACGAAAACAATATTCTGGATCGTCGCGTTAACGAACGTAAGTGTTTTTTACAAAATTATTATTTTTTTAATAAAATTGTTTATTCATTATTTTTTTTAAAAAGTAATTCGTAGAAGACTCGCGAGTAATACTGGACTCATGTGTTGGAGATCGACAGCAGTGGAAACTTGGCTGCATGCGTTCGAAGAATCGTGCACATGCGACGAGCGCAGGAATAGCGCTGGTTTCACGATCAGGCTCCGGATGAAAATCCACCACTATGTAACATGCCGCATGTCGAATTGGCCGATCTTCTAGAGCGTATACACCAAAGTTTCGCCGGCAAGTCCGAGAAACGATATTTTAAAAAAAAGTTAAAACAATACCTTTATTACTTTTAAAAAAATATTTAACAGATAATTAGTTAGAAAGTTTTTTTAATAATTACAGCTGATCAATAAGCCGACGCAACGTCCAGTATGGATTCAGATACCTGGTCCTCCACCTGGCCATCGCTGTCCTCGTCACCGGTGCTTTCACCACAGCCAGCTTCGATCCATCAAGAGTATCCATCTGCCGAAGCTGCTATAAGCGGCGGCGAGGAAGCCATGCAGATAGGCGGCGGCGGCGGCGCCGAGCCTACGAACGCGGACAACGGCATAAGACCACCAGGCGAGCGCTTTACATTCGTAGAAGAATACGAGGAATTTATTCGAAAGTTTCGGATGACAGGTAAAAAAACAAATATGCGTATAAACGAACCACCTTCCGAGAGCGTCAATCCCATAATTAGGTTAAAAAGCGCTATTAGGGATATTCAGGCATATTTAATAACAATGCCGCCTGATGAAAACGACTTAATCGGAGAGAGCATTAATAGCGAGAATTTAGGGCACGGACCGCGTGGTATATCGTTAAGACCTGTAAGGACCTTTTTTATGAAGATCTAATCTAATTCTGTTTCTAATAATCATAGAATATTATTACATGATAGTCTTTTATTTAGTATAGGAACATTAAACTTGAGTTTTCAATTAAATAAAATTGCTTCTTTATTTATTCTGTGACGAATTCGACTGCAGCCAGTGCAATTTTCACTACCCTACAGAGATAGATAGAGAGAGAGAGAAAAAGAGAGCAAGTGAGGGTGGTCATAAACTCAGCAACGAGTAAGTCCTCGAATTACTGTATAAAACGGCTTGCAAGCGGCAAGCCGTGTAAGAATGTGCGTGTGTGTGATTCGCGGCCGTTTCCCGCGTTTTACCAGCCTTCTCGGTTCGTGGTTACCGTTATATTTGTATGTCAACGTTGTTATTTTTAATAGAGAATATACGCAATATTAAGAGAATCACGTCGTCATCATTTATACCAGAGAAACCTGATTCTTCCCCTTGAATTCCCGCGATTACCGCCGCCTCCGCGGTCACAGTAGAAAACCGTTTCTACTGTGTGCGACGATAGCACAGCGTCGCGAAGCCAGCGCGCGGAAATTCGCGATAGAGCGCGATAGAGAGAGAGCGCGCGCCGCGATGAGCGCGACTCTCCCACTACGCGCGACAACTAATTAGGCGTAACGACCACGCCTACCTTACACGGCTCAGCGCGAGAGTAGATAAGGACTCGCGCTGGCCGCAAATCGGCAGTTCGGCCAAGGTGCTCCTTGGTCAAGCCACAGCCAGGATAGAGCTTAACTGAGGCTAGAGGTGCTCCTCTGTCTCCACTTAGCCTACCCCAGCCAGACTCTTCAAGAGAGTCTCGTGTTTGTAAACGAGAGCTGTTGGAGTCTGTATAACGTCAAATCATCGCTCGATTTTGACGCTGCAACGTGTATGCAGGTAGGAGTGAGAACGCAAGTACGTTCTCACCGCAATAATAACAGCCCCGCATGAGACGGACGAAATAAAGGCCCAGATGCAGCGTGAAGAGCTGCGTCGGACCTATATGGAGGAAAAAGCTTTTGAAGTAACCGGGTCAACGATATATGACGAGAATATGAGTCATGACAGCACACATCCAGTGCAACTGCTGGCAACTGACCCGGTTATTAAGAAGAGCGATGAGCAGAGAGAAGCGCAGCTGTGCCAATTGGATAAATCCCGGCAAGAGGGTGTGAGGAAGGTAGCAGCTGGCGCGCAGCAACATTCGGAGCTCCAGGAAGAGAGCTCCAGGGATGACGAGCAGAGCGGTGGTGAGCATGGAGAAGAGCCACTACAGCATAACTTGGCCAATAAGGGGACGGAAGCGGCAGAGAAAAGCGGGAAAAGCAGAAATAGCAGTCAGAGAGAGGATGCGGGTGTGCAGGGACATATTCCGAAGGTTTCAGGTGTTAGGATTGTAGACACAGCCTGGGAGAGAGGGAATCTCTCGGGTAGCAACAGACCCGAGAGTTTTAGCACTGAAACAGTGGATCTGAGCGGACATGAGTCGCTCAGATCCAATGACAGAATGATGACGGGAAACGAATCCCAGATGCGGCGCACACCGCGAGATGTAGGCCAGATCGTACGCAAGTGGCAAGTGCGATTTGCTGGCGAGAAAGACCAGAGTATCGACGTTTTCCTAACAAGAGTGGAAGAATGTCGAACTCTGGAAAATCTGACAGAGGAGGAATTATTATTCTCTTAGTCAGAATTACTGACGAGAGTTGCGACCATTTGGTATAGGAATGGTCACGACAAATGGAGAACTTGGCCTGAGTTCTGCGCAGCCGCCAGACGATGGTATGGCGTTAACAAAGGGTTTTAGAAACGCTTAATTGCTGAAGCAAATGCGAGAACTCAGGGCCAAGATGAATCTGTACGTGATTTTATAACATGTTTGCAGGTAATCATCTTGAAGCAGATCCCTGTGCCACCAATAGAGGCACAGTTGGACCTGATGCATCGGAACATGCTGCCTAAGCTGCAATGCATGGTGCGCCGAGCTGAGGCGCGAGATGTGGAGTTCCTCATGTAGCTAGCTCGTGAGGTTGAGCTCATCACAGCAGCAGGCGAAGCATTTAAGCCTCCGCCATCGCCATAGCATAAGTTATGCCAGAGATGGCGTATAGCAGGCCTGTGAAGCCGCAGAAGGCGAAACCACCGGTTGCAGCAGTGGAAACGCAGGTAGCAGCTGTGAGCCAATCGCCGCAGGAAGTAACGGCATTGGCTCAGGTCTTGAAGGAAATCAAGATCATAGCCGAGTAGTTGAATGATCGCTCTCGAAGTCATTTTCCAAGGGGTCCCAAGAAGAAGCCATGGGGCCGCCCCAGCTCTCCAGCGGCTAAGAATATCAACAGAGAGAGAGGCAAGGGGGCTGGTTCAACTAGTCTCAAACGGTCCAAAGAGCCTTTCAAGTGCTTTACTTGTGACAAGCCGGGGCATTCGACAAGGTACTGCCCGAGTAGAAAGCCGGAAAACGAGAAAGGGAGCACGCAGTAGAGGTCACTGCGGCTCCTATCATACAGTCGAAGACCTCGGAGCAGGCCGAAATAGCTAGCGAGAGTTGCTCAGAGGTTATGAGAACCTTTGAGCAGCATGAGAAGTCGATTACAGAATGCTCGAATCCCGACGAAAATAAGGATCGTTGGTGGCTCCAAGTCAATATTGGTGGCTTTAGGATTCGAGCATTGTACGATCCAGGAGCTGCATGCACGATAATGGGATCGGTGGGATTACAGATTGCCAGTGCGTGTAACAGAGAGCTTTGGCCTAGTTATGGCAGAGAGGTCAGAATGGCCAATGGACATTACTCGTCCACTGTAGGTTATGTGAGCCTACCATTCGAGATTGCGGGGATCCGACGAGATGAAACTGTGGCAGTAATGCCCGATTTAGACTCCGATTGTTATGTTGGAGACAACTTTACTCGCTTGTTCAAAGCAATGCTGGATCCCTGCAGAAATCAACTATTTTTCAAAGATGAAAATAAGTATGTTGATCTTAAAATGGCTGGACTTAGCGATAGGACGAGTTACAGCTATTTCTGCCGTAGGACTCGCTGATATTGAGTCAGCTGAGCAAGAGCGACTTGAAGAGGTGCTTGATAGGAATATTAGGCCACCTGAGGAGATTCTCAGGTGTACCACCTGGATCGAACATGAGATAGATGTTGGCTCATCTCGTCCGATCAAGCAGAAGCATTATCCTGTTTCAAAGAAGATTGAAGAGGAAATGCATCGCCAGGTACACGAGTTGCTAGAGGCTGGAGTGATCGAGCCATCCGATATCGGCTGGTCAAGCCCTATCGTAATGGTGAAGAAGATTAGCGGCAAATATCGGATGTGCATAGACTTTAGACAAGTCAATGCGGTATCGAAGCCCGATACATACCCGTTGCCGTTTATAGATCAGATATTGCGCAAGCTTCAGTTAGCTAGATATATATATATATATATCTACGCTGGATCTGAGCAGCGCATATCATCAGATTCCATTGAAGGAGGAATCGAGGCCTATCACTGCATTTACGGTACCAGGGATGGGCCTGCTTCAATATATGAGAATGCCATTTGGTCTATGTCAAGCTGGAGCATCGTTCCAACGGCTCAGTGACAGAGTGATTGGACCAGAGCTCGAGCCATATGCCTTCAGTTATCTTGATGATATTATCATCGCTACTGAGAGTTTCGAAGAGCATTTGGCTAAGCTTGAGCAAGTGCTTAAGCGATTCGATGAGGCAGGTCTCACTATTAACCGGGAGAAAAGTGTATTTTGTCTGGAAGAGGCAAAATATCTCGGAGTAATAGTGAACAGAGACGGATTTCGGCCCGATCCAGAAAAGATCGAGCTGAATATGAAATATCCGGCACCAAGAAACTTTAAACAGCTGCGCAGTTTCTTGGGCATGGCGTCGTGGTACAGGAAATTTGTAAGAGATTTTGCCACGATCGCTGAGCCACTCACTCAGCTGACTAAGAAATCTACAAGGCTCGACGAGCAACAAGCTGCTTTTGACTAAGTCAAAGCGCTTATAGCGACCGCACCTGTGTTGCAACGCCCTCGCTTCAATGTACAGTTTGCTGTGCAAACTGATGCTAGCGATACGGGGTTAGGAGCAGTGCTTCTTCAGATAATCGAGGGAGAAGAGCGAGTGCTCGAGTTTGCAAGCCGGACTCTGTCTCAGGCAGAGAGAAATTACAGTGTGACTGAATGAGAGTGTCTAGCTGTAGTGTGGGCGATAAAGAAATTTCGGCCATACATAGAGGGCTACGAGTTTAAAGTAATAACAGACCACAGCAGTCTACGTTGGTTGAGCAGTTTGCACAACCCAACTGGCAGACTTGCTCGATGGGCATTAGAATTACA